>CABFOW010005597.1:0-14779 GCA_902141385.1 Timema californicum
GGGGGAATAACGGTAAAAATCACAATACTATCTCGAGGGGGACAGCTAGAAATCACAATACTATCTCGAGTGGGCTATCCGACCGGGGCCACTACTTTCAAGACAGCTTAACACCTACAACGCGTTTCTACTCCCAAGAAAGTGCCCATTTTGTTAAAAATACCTTATAATTTCTCTTATAAAATGATGAGAACTATTTCCTAAAAAAATTTAATAATGCAATTTTGTTCATTTTTTGTTGCTCTAACACGCCCAAACCATTGCACCGATTATGCATGAAGCCTGGACATCCGGTTAGCATTTAGACTACACTTTTATCAAATTAAAATCCAATAAAACTAATGTTTTTTTCAAATATTCTGTTTTTAATCACGTAATCTGCGTTATATTATCTTATTGGATGAATAATTATTTTAAATTCTATCTTACTTCAACGCCAAATCAATTGCAATCCCAAGAGTAATTATTACAGAATACAGTTCAATCTTAAATTCAAAGATAAACTATATTTTATGTTGGTTATATTATATTCACATTATTAGGAAAATTATGTTCCGTTAATAATTAAAACTTGCACATAGAATATGTTCAACGTCTTTATTTGATTGGATCTTAAATAATGATAGGCTGCTTAAAATCCGGAGTAAACATAGAAATATTAGAATAAAATCTTATGTACAGTACATTTATGTGAAAAAATATATAATTTAAGGTCCAAAAAACTTTGTTAAGGAGATTAGCCATGCCTGAATATGTATACCTCTGACGTTTGTATATACTTTTACAGAATCCTTGGATCACTTATCTACCCGTGCGTATTACTTTAGAGTCAAGAAACATGATTCCTTGAATTCTCATTATATAAAACCTGGGATTCTGAAATTGAGCGTTGATTAATTACAGGCGTCTGTATATATCTTACTTTTAGTGAACCTGACTACTTTCACTATTTGACCACTTCGTCTGTTAATGCTAAAGACAAGAAAAAGAGTTTACATTTGGCTTAGAGTTACGTGGCTTAGGAACTATTTGTGTGGGCAAAATGTAATTATTATATTTACCCTTCTATTAATTTGAGACTTTAATGCCTTAAGTTTGGCGTGTATGAAACTCGAGTTAAAAGGATTTTATATAGATACATTTTTTGGCTAAAATAAATAAAATATTACTCCAGTAGAAACATAAGATTTAGTTTTATTCACATGAAAATATCAACTTTTAATAAGTAAATAAGGAATTATTTAAAATATGCATTGTAGATTTTTAAAAAAATGTACAATCATAGTGAGGGCTGACATACTCGATAGTGTGGCTACTTATTCGAGTATCTAACCAATAAACTTTGTATGTGAAAAGTTGGTACTTGCCACGTTCTTTGGCAAACCTTAGTTTTTGTTAATACACATATTGTAAGCCTGAAATATTAAACTGCGAGATTGCTGGTGCAGAGGTATGCCAAACGGAGGACCGTTAAAAAATTTAAAATTTGTATAGTTATTTAGTGAATCCAGAGGGTGTGAACTTTAAATAAAAAATTATCTTTATTTGTTTAGAATATTGGCTAATAAAAAAATATACCCACCATTTTGGAAAAACAAAATAAATGTACGTTTGTTTGTTTGTTTGTTTGTTTACTTGTTTGGTCCTCCATTAAGATCAATACACTACACCGATTGTACTGCTGAAATTTCGCAAGGATATAATTTGTATATTTGGTTAGAATATTGGCTAATTAAAAAATATATCCACCATTTTATTTTAACATAGTGGATGTAAGACATTTCTTTGGCCTTTTTATAATCTTAGTTTTATTGGATTTTAGTTGAATCAACTTTTAAAAGTCTCTATGTATAGCTATAATAGATATTACGGCCATCTTGAAATAAAAAAGGTGGCTATATAATACTACCTTCTTAACTGTCTAGAGCTCTAACTTATAAACAATGGGAAGCCTGACAGTGGGAACATGTATTAAACCATCATAGATGTAGGTATATATGTATGTATGGATGTATGGATGTATGTATGTATGTATGTATGTATGTATGTATGTATGTATGTATGGATGGATGGATGGATGGATGGATGGATGGATGGATGTATATATATGTATGTGTGTATGCATATATGTATGTATATATGTATGTGTATATGTATGTATCTATGTATGTATGCAAATATGTTTGTTTTTTTAGGAGGAAAAATCTTTCAAAGACACCGCTCATTTGAAAGTGTGATGGTCGGTAGTGTGGGATTTCCACCCCCTAAAAAACCTCCTCTCCTCTTTCCCCGCACATAATTGCAGGGATGACTGAGTCGGAACCGCGTTAGCATTACTTCAATCCAGTCCGTGTTGTGTCGTACGACGTCCGATCCTTTTTCACTGGTCCCTCTCTGAGGTCTTTTCTTTAAGGAGGCACTGCGCGTTGGCAGCGATTTCCTTCCAATTTTCTTCCCGCTGTAGCATATGGATCACTAGGCTCGTAGGATCGAGAGTTTTGCCTATGTTTGTTTCGGTTTTGGCTCTACAGATCTTCCAGCGGTCGCACTCAATAAACGTGTGCTCGGCGTTGTCGATTTTGTCCGGGCAGTACTTGCACCTCGGAGTGTGGTGCAAGCCCATTTTATGTAGATATGCGTTAAACGAGCCATGTCCCGTCAGCAGTTGTGTTAGGAAAAAGTCAGTTTCGCCGTGGTTTCGAGTGATCCAAACTTTGATGTTCGGGATCAGGCGAGCTGTCCATCTGCGCTTGTCGCAGGCCTTCCATCTGATTTCCTATTCTTTTTGCGTTTCTGCCTTCACTCCTGCTTTGGCCTCGATCGTGTTGTCACCTCTAGTTTTGAGGTCATATAGTTTTACTCTCTCCGATGCTAGTAGGTCGATAGGCGGCACCCCCGCTAAAACCAGTACGGCTGCTTTGGAGACTGTCCGGTAGGCACAGGTCACTCTGAGGGCCCCTCGCTGTTGTACTGCCGATATCTTACGCCGATAGGTTTTTTGCTTCAGGATATCTGCCCATATTTCCGCTCCATAGAGCAGGATTGAGTGGACTACTTCCAGAAGAACACTTCTCTATTTAGTTCGTTGACCCATTGTGTTGGCCATGATTCTCGATAGGCTGGATACCGTCTTACTGGCTTTTATGCATGCTCTTTCTAGGTGTTCACGAAAGAACAGCTTTTCGTCTATCATCACTCCCAAATAGCGCAGTGCTCTTGTTGACGTCAATTTTGTCACGCCAATGTCTACGTTAAAGGGTTTAGAAAACCATCTCTGACGCGTCAGCACAACTATCTCCGTTTTTTGTTCTGCTAGTTTTAACTGGTGTTCTTCAAGCCAGGTTTCGACGGCGTCAATGGTCAACCGGACCAGGAGCTCAGCCTCCTCAACGCTGTCCGCCATTACTGTGGCCATGACGTCATCAGCAAAACCCGTTAGCTGTACTTGCCTCGGAAAGGGAATCTTCAGTAGTTCGTCGTAATTTGCGTTCCATAGGTCGGGGCGCATGACCGAACCCTGTGGTACGCCAGACGTTATTGGGTATTCTTGGGGGCCTTCTGTGGTTTTGACAATTAACGGTCTTGCGTCAAGATAATCCTCAACTAGAGCCAAGTTCTCTTTTTTTATGTTGAACCTATGCTCCAGTGCGCCCAGGATGTCAACCCATCTCACACTGTTGAAAGCGTTTCTTACGTCGAGCGTGAGGAGGATGCAGACTTTGCGTGATTTAAGGTTACCAGACCACGCTTTGGCTATGATCCCCATGATATTCTTAATCGCGCCGATCGTCGATCGTCTCTTTCGAAAGCCATGTTGATTTTCGGCGAAGCCACCGACGCGCTCGATGTCGTTTCTAAGTCTCGCCTGTATCAGCTTTTCGAGCAATTTACCGGCGATGTCTAACATGCAAATTGGCCTGAAAGACGAAGGGGTTTAGGGTGGTCCCCTCCCTTTATCAAGGAGGACTAGTCTCTGGTGCTTCCAGACGGTAGCAAACGTGCCGGTTGCAAGGCACGCATTATATGCATTAAGCAGTAGATCCGGGAATTCCTGTGCGATTCTCTTAACCACTGACGTTGGAATGCCGTCGGGGCCGGGTGCCTTCCCTGTTTTGAGGGTCCTAGTTGCATATTGCAGCTCCTTGACTGTCAAATATGAAAATTCACCACTGTTTGCATAGTGCATTTTTTCTCGTGGCGGGTGTTTTGGAAACAGCTCCACTACAATGCTGTTCATTATGGCCGGGGGTTTTGGCGCTTCTGGTGAAGCCTTCCCGAGTTTGTTTAACTACAATTTGGTATCTTTACCCTAAATAACCTGTTCAAGATCGTTGCAGATTTCCTTCCACAGTGTCATTTTGCTTGCCTTGATGGCATTATTCAGTACCTTTTTGAACTTTTTGTACTCGCTAGAGTATGAGGCATGATCAAGGGCGAGTTTTGCGACTCTCGTTGCTCGACGACGAAGTTCAAGACATCTCTTCCTGAGCGCCGCGATATCTGGTGTACACCAATATACCAGCATATGAGATTCCTGGTTTTTCAGACGCGGCATGGAGGCGTCACAAGAGGTGGTAATGGCCTTCATCGTTGTCAGCACCACTTTCTCCGTCTCGCTACTAGTGTTGGGAGTCGGGTGGAATTTGAGAGTGTACCAGCTTCGCGAAAGGGATGCTCATAGAGCTTCCAAGTTGAGCTTATCAGCGTTCCACCTCCGTCCATCAGGGCCTTTTTGCGTTGCTGGAATGGAAGGCACTTCAACACTGAATGTGATGTGTTGATGATCGCTACCACTATATTCTTCCGAGACTCTCCAGTTCTTGATCCTGTTGGCCATTCCTGGGGTTCCCAGTGAGTTGTCGAGAATAGACTCGTGGGACCCCGGTCTTCTGAAGGTTGAGGTGTTTCCAGTGTTCAGGACAGTAAGGTTAAGCCTTGCAGCAAAGTCTGCGACTTAGTTTCCTCTGGTGTCTGAGAAATCTGCTCCCCATTCGGCCAATTTAGCGTTGAAGTCGCCAGCTACGATGACTTTGCCATTGAAATCGCTAATAGCCTCTTCGATGCTAGCCAGCTTTTGGCGAAACACACTAATCCCTTCATTAGGTGAAAGGTAGACGCTCATGAAGTAAGTCACGGAGGTTTTCATCCAGACAAAACCTTCACCGCAACCATTGTTGCTGGTTGTTACCTTATTTGGATTTACAGTCCAGATCACCACAGTGTTGGTTTTATCAGTGAACCATGTCCTATCTCGGAGGTTTGAGTGTTGCTCGCAAATGATGCAGGCGTCAATATAATCTTCGAAGACACGCTGACGTAGTAGGTTCTGCGCAAGCACGCACCTGTTCAGATTTCCTTGGATTACGCGCGTCATTTCTGCGATCTTGTAGCTTCAGCTAGTGCAACACGGAATGTCTTACAGGCCCCCGAGCCTGATATGTGGCACAGACCGTCTTTAGCATCTATGGCCAGTGTATGTTTGTATGTGTGTATGTATGTGTGTATGTATGTATGTATGTATGTATGTATGTATGTATGTATGTATGTATGTATGTATGTATGATATGTATATATGCATGTATGCATGTGTGTATGTGTGTGTGTCTTTGGGTATGTGTGTAGATACTATAGCTACAAAGGCAAAGAATATAAAGAGCTTAAACAATACAAAACATTAAAAATTGAATGTTGTCTGCCCGTTTGTTGCTAAATCATGCCCAAACTCTGTATATTTTAGGAGGTATGTAAAATTATAACATTCTATAAATGAAGTGTGATTGCTCAAAATACCCCAATAATTCTTAAATATTTTGCATTTCTAAGTGGATGTTTGTGAAAGGGGGGATTTCGAAATTTCCAAAAGTCGTGTAAGAACTACTTAAACATTCTGTTAGAAGATAAAAATGTATCAGGAATGTATTAGAGCTACTCCAAATATAAAAACAAAACTGAAAATAGGGAAAAAGGTCCACTGCAAAGGATTTCTAAACTATAGTTATCAAAACCCCTCTGGAATGGTATAGTTTGAAATATTCATACACATATAGAGGGAAAACCTAAGATAGCCATAATTATCTAAACATTTATAATTCCAAGTCAAGAGTCAGTGGAATTGGTGTGATATGGAGAGATGGGTATCATATGAAAATTTCAAAAACATAATAAAAGATCCTTTTTGAGGTAGTAGAACATTGAAATTCGACAGGGAAGTTGATAGACAAAGGCTAATAGCTATAAAAGTAGTGTATTTTTTTATTATTATTAGTAAGTCTTTCAAAATGGGTAGTAGAGACTAGAGATTCAAAATCTAATACCCCAAAAAATATGTTATAGAATAAAATTAAACGATTTGAACTTTGTATAAAGACATCCCCATATCATCATAAAATAATGATAATTTTAAACTTTTAAATTAGACCCAAGAAATATGGGGCTCAAACATTTACAAACTAAGCCTATTAGAAAAATCAACTTTATCTTGTGGTAAACATTTTTAAAATTAGTGGGTAGTTTCAGGGACCAATTTATCTCCTTATCAACCTAATACCTTGTTTGCAATCTTTGTTAAATCTTCGTTAACTTTTTTTATAAATTGAATTTGTAGCAATGACTAATATTATTTATTTTTACACATCAAAAAATCGATCTTAGTCAAATATTGGGTTTTCTATTGATTGCATTGGTTTGTTTAAACAGTTTTAGAGAAGATTAATGTTAAGTTTCAAAGATTGTTTTTAAAATTTATTGGTTGACATATTTTTGATATTCATAACTATCTTTAAATTTTAAAAGAAGAAATCAAATGACTATTGCAGCCATATGTTGAACATCCTTTTTCAATATAGTTTTATATCTTCCTATCCATATGAATTATTCGAAAAATTGTAATAATCATATAAATTTAAAACCTAAAGTGTTATTAGGTTGTTATAAAATTCTAAAAGAAGATAAATATTACAAATTCAAAATATCAGATCGAATAAGGCCAGAGACCTCAAAAATTAATATTTTATTTTACAAATTGTAAACTGTGAAGTAATATGTACTTTGGTTTTAACTCTTTATTAATCAATATCTATGATGTATCACACTTACTAAAAGTTTTTACTTTTTCATATTAAGAGAAGGTATGGTGATCGGGAAAAACTCTATCTCGAGTTTTATGTGTTATGTGAACACGGATAAAAAAAAGTTTATTTTATAACTTCGTCTCTCCCCATGTATGTCTGTTTGTATGTCCCTGGCCATGAATCCAAACCGGTTTACTGGATTTTGTTCAAACTTGATATCTAGATATTATTAGAGCGTTTCATTTAAGGGTAGTTTACTAATGAGTAATGTGTGTTAGATGAAATTTATCGAAAATGTTTCTTACGGTTTTTTTTAGTTCTTGTTTATAATTTTTTGATATGGCAAATAGCACTATATAATTATTGGTTTATGGGTAAAGAATCATTTTTGGGTTGTTTATTGACGATTATTTTTCAAAATCTTTAAGTATTTTACAAATGGGTTTAATGATAAGGTTCCAAATGGGTATTCTGGTAGTGTTTGACATTACAAATAACCTTTAATAGGGTAAAATATTATAAAATAGGGTATAGGGTATTTATAGAAAAAAAATTGGTAAAGGGTCTTTTACTAGAAAGTAATTTTTGAAAACTCAAGTTATTTTAAAAGTGGCTTTAACGATTTTGCTTAATATTTATATCTGGGGAGTGTTTACACTTTTAAACCTGAATTATTTAGTGTTTGTAAAAACAAACTTATTAATTTTATTTTAATAGAATATTGTTTTAGTTAATTTTGGATTTTTTTAATTATCTCTTATAATAAGCGATTTAGGCATGTCCATTTCAATGGACATTAGGTCTCTGAGGAGTCTTTATATAACATATAGTAATGATAAGATACTTAAATATAACTAAAATACCATTTTACTTCTACTTTACACTTATTTGCGGTCATCAAATCAAATTTGAAATTTTTTAATATCATAATATAATATTTTAAATTAACCCCCCAAATTTATATAATACTATAGCATAACTAAAGATATTTATGGAAAAGACATATTACTTATGATATAACAGTTTGAAACAATTGCGCCCTGGAACAAAATATAAATGCACTTTACAATGATGACAAAGAATGTGTATTTTCCCTTTGCACTTGGATAGGTCACATATTGCTGCCTCTTTCAAACCATCAAAATAGGGCATGTGATTATTTAAATTATGTTGAATTTCCTTAGCTGGATGAACTTCCCCTCGTCTTCTGCGCTTTGTTGTTTGTTCACAATTATCGTCAGTCAAGGAGCTCCTCCGACCTCTTTTATTTCTTTGACAGTTTTTTCCAACTTTCAAGAGGCCTTCTGCTAATCGCATTCGAAAATAAAGCAAATTTAGCCATTTTTTCAATGACAATCACAATCTTGCCTGTATTCTGGCCAACTATCTATAATAGCAAGGTCAAATCCATGAAATATCATTCGCAGTGTCTATTTGATGGATTTTATGAAAACCCGGTACATGCTAATCAACTGATCTAACTTTCCACCCCTTCCATTCCATGACTACACAACCTATATATTTATGGTTTTTGAACCTTTATGTACTCCTTCTTTTCTGTGTCCCAACATTTTTCAGTGTAATTTTCCCCAATGCAAACAAAGTTCTAAGCTTACACTACATTTCTATTTTCAGACAATTTTAGAAGAACAACATCACTATCTGAACAACAAAATTAATCCCATTCCTTCTTTCTTGTTTCCTTGTCCGTGTTAATCAAAACATTTGCAAACCTATTCACACGGACAGTACCATCTGCATAGATAATCTTTGACTTGAGTATTTATAAAATATTGTATGTAGTTAAATAGTTATCACAATACAAAAATGTCCCTTGTCTTCAATCCGATTACACAAATGAAGCACAACCCTTGCACCAAAACCCAATTTTTCGCAGACTGATTCAGTTATTTATGTTGAACTTTCCAGATAAATAATAAAATAACAAGCGATGCCACTTTTACCAGATATAACAAAAATGTTTACGCCCCAAGGATTTGTTTTCCCTTTCATATACTATTTTGTTTGCCAATGTGCCTTTAGTGGGAAAAATCTGCTTATTTACACACAAGTTACGTTCCAGTTTGAGCTTTTTAACATTTATTTCTTATCGAGTCATAAATGGGACGCTCTTTTATTATTCGGTCCTTGCAGTCATTTGGTATTTCCAAATTATTAACACGGTGGAGATTTGTACTAAGCTGAAACAACCTGTCTATTGTCATATTATCTAAAAACATACCGATTCCTTGCACTCTGTTCCAATACATGCTTACTTTTGGAAATTTTAAACAGCTTAAAGCGATATGTAGAGCCTCAAGAAATTTTATTTCAAAATCATCAGTGGATTTGAAATCAGTATTTTTCTGGAGATCGTGTTTGTCATTTTGGCCATGTCTGCAAAAACATTATCAGGTACATAATTCTTGAAATATTCCCCTGGTGAAAGAGGTTAGTCGATTTCGTTCAGTTCAGGTTCAAAATTAATGTCAGGTTGTGAGTGTGTATAACGTTTTCACCACTGTGTGTTCTTTTTGTCCGTTGCATTGAAGGATTTCGTATTCTCTGTAGCTATTTGAGGAATTCCATTTGTATTTTCTATTGGGTGGATAGGTTCATCACTTTCCTCATTTTATTCATCACAAAATATTTCTCCATCTCCATGCCTGAATTTTACGTCTGCTTCAGTGCGTTTTTGAAGTTGAGGGATGGCTGGTTCCATATATACTTCATTCACGACAGGAGTTTACCTCTGAAAGGTCTTTTTTCTTACCAATATCCTACTATATAATAGATTTCTGGTAGGGAAAAAAGTCCTTTCCCAGGTAAACTCCTACCGTGAACGAACTTTATCTGGTTCATATTCATCACTTTCAATGTCTTCAATATCTGATATGAGCCCACACTTTGAAATATCCAATATTGTTGCTGCATCCTTTAGATTATTAGGATTTAATGTTAAAGGCAAACCTGGAATAAATAAATAATTATATATACACTATTTTGATAGCAAATAAAATAATATTCCTTCATTAAACAAGAAATAGCTTACACTTTATAAACATTGACAGTTCTCTTGTATGTTTATAACCGAAAAACTGTAAATTATTATTATTATTATTATTAGAACCGCTTCTTACTACCCGTTCGGGCTATACGCACTTACGCTAATGTGTAATGGTAGGGTGATTGTGAGATGAAATGAAGGACCTACAGTTTAACGTGTAATCCGAACCACGATGGAGGCCTGGCATTCCCCACATTCACAAGATGTCTTGTCAGAGGTGAAGGAAGGGTTTGGTAATCAGATAAATCTGTGCCGGGACCGGGGATTGAACCCCGGCCACCAGTACAAAAGTCTGACACCTTACCCTTGACCGCCAGGTCACATACTGTACATTATAAATACTAACACTATTATAAACTTTGTACTGACATAGAAATGACTCTCGCATGTTTAGAACCAAAGACTATATGAAATATAAAATTTAACTACTCTAAACTTTGTTTTATAAGAGAATATTAGGTTATTTTTACACATTGTAAGACAACCATTGATACACAATGTCCATTCCAATAGGCACATAATAGTAGTGTTATAAAACTCACTATAAATATATATTTTATGTTTTTTTACAAGAATGAACTTAACCTCTAATTATTATAAACCAAATAAACAAAAATATATACACCGTAGATAAAAGTTTAATATATGCATGTTTAAAAATAAAATAATACCTTCTTTGCTGGTGGATGGTGTTGCAATTGTAAAAAAAATAATTTCTTAGAGTTTCAAACTATATCCACAAGATGGACTACTTAGTTCACAGTGTATTTAGAACCTATTAATAGATATACATAAAATAGGAATTAAAGTAAGATTATTTAAAATAATTATAAAACATATTGTATGCAGTGTCCATCACAATGTACAGAGGGTCTTAAAGGGCATGAATATGAGAAATAAAGATGTATACTTGTTTTGGGGTCAAGAGTACACCTTAGATAGCTTACTGATGACGGTATTTTTTTAAATTTGGATATTTAAAAAATTATATTTAGTGATTTGGTTTAAAATTGGTATCTAGAGTCTATTTTACATACCAATAAAAAGTATGTTTATTTATTTAAATTAAATTAACTCAAAGGTACTTTACTTACAGCATGTGTAATGTAGAAGATATCCACATCCTAGTATAGAGTATCGACACGATAGGAACCAAGGACCTTCGAGACAAATAAATTCATGTGATAGGCAAATTAATAGCAATAATAATGCAGGTCATCCCAGATTAACAACCACTGAAATACATAAACCTCCAAATTTTAATTTTGTACTACTATTTTCAGGGACATGGACAACAAATTTAAATGAGTATGTCTCACATAAAATATTCGATCCAGGACGCAGTAAAGCGTTTAAACTTCGGACCATTTAAATGTAGAAATCAGAAGTTTCATTAAAAATTTAAATTTTAAATAAGTAAAATAAGAGTAACTATAATTATTCAGACGTAGTTAGAAGTGTTAAATGTATTAATTCTAAGTAAACATTCAGCAGTGCGTCTTTTCTCAAAAAGGTAAGTAAGAAAATACTTAGTTTTTTTTATTTAAAAAAGAGGAGTTCTTTGAAGTAAGAAAGTGTGTATTTGTTTGTAGGTCACCAAAAAAGATATTCTATAGACGCCATTAGCAACCCTCACTTTGAAGAGTGACACTAATATTTTTTTTTTTTGTAAAAGGTAGAAGGTTTTTGTTGTTGTTTTGTTTTGTTACCATGTACACCCTAAAATAAGTGTCAGCATTTTTTTGTTAGGTTCTACGACTCCAAAACGAGATTTAAAGGTAAACATATATTGTTGTATAGAAGAGGGTGAATAATAATACAACGACATTTACTTGAAGGAACTACGCAGAATATATATATTATTTCACCAATGGGGCATTTAGTGAATGATAACTAAGATATGAATCATAATATTTGTGGAGGGGGCATGGTCCCTTGGGAAGCATGCAAAGATTAAGATCAGATAGTAAGGTTGGTGAGAGGGTTGGATACTTATTGTCAACTAGTTCTATGTGAGTAAATTCAAAAGATAATTTTAAATTTATTAAAGTTAAATAGTTTCAGTTTAAGATAAAATTAGGAAGTTTGATTAATTAATGGACGATCTTGGAAATCAGAATAAATATATTATTTCACCAAAGATGCATTTTGTCAATGATAATTAAGATATTAATCTTAATATTTGTGTGGGGGGTTAATATAATATAATTAATTACTTTTCAATAAATTCAACGATATTGATTAAAATAATCACAGAATAAGCTAATGAATTAAAGGATAAGATTTAATATATCTAAAGAAATTAATTTAGATAGGCACTTGAGTACAGTATTAGAGTAAGTTAAGGTGAGTGGGAAAAGGAGGCCAGTAGTGTCTTGTTTAAAAGCATTTTTTCAGATAGAGACGTTAAGGCGTATTAATAGAGGTATATTGAGGAGAGAAGGTATTAAGATATGTAATCGTCGTAATGAGTTTAAAGATGACCTGAGGGCATCTAGCAGCGTCGAGAATTAATATGTATTAGTTAAGAAGTTAAGAGAGATATAAGATATGCAATCGTCGTAATGAGTTTAAAGATGACCTGAGGGCATCTAGCAGCGTCGAGAATTAGTGTATTGGTCGAGGAATTAAGTTGAGGAGTTAATATTAAGGCATGGACTTAGCTATAGGCAAGCCATGATTAATAAATTTCATTGTTCTGGTGAGTCAACGAACCACCAAGGATCAGATAGCAGGTATTCACAAGCATAGAGTTAGCACAACGTAGGGAGATGTCAGCAATTATGATAATGAGGCAAAGACCTAAGTTTTCCACAAATGTAATATTATGCAACGGTAAAATCTACATTGAAATTGATAGATATGGAGGAGATTATGATGAGGTTTAAAAGGGTATTCTGTGATTGCGTGATGTAATATTGATGTATCAACAAGGGTAAAGAGAGCTAATTAGGGCGTTGTACCTAATTATTATGCTATTGAAACAGATTTTAAATTATGATTGTATTTTATCTAAATACATAAGGCAAATAGGAAACATTAAAATGTTTTAGATCAAGAGAAATATGTAGTTAAAAGAATTTTTTTTTACTAATGAGAAAATAATTACTCAATTAGAATGAGGAAAATGATTTTCAATATTTCACAGTAGTGTGATATATTATTTCATAATAATTTCAAGTGTACTTTAAGAATCCAAGATTGTTCTATGTCTATTTCAATTATTTTAAACAAAACAAGGTGAGGTTTAAATTGTATATTTTATGTTTTCGTCACTCACACCTAAGCAAGTTGACAATACAAAGTGTAGAAAAAGAAGGAAGGTATGATAGAAGGGTTTGACAGCTGTGTCACTAGCAAGGGGAAAGAAAGTAAAAGGGAAGTTTGACCTTGAATAATGAACCAGGGTTCCGCAAATAACAACAATAATAGAAAAGAACTGATGTCAATATTAATTTACTGAGAATATAACTATATAATAACTAATGTTAGTATTAATCGACTGAAAATGTAATAATATAATAACTAATGTTAATATTAATTGACTAAAAATGTAATAATGTAATAACTGATGTTAATATTAATTGACTGAAAATGTAATAATGTAATAAATGATGATAAGATTAATTGACTGAAAAAGTAATGATGTAACTGATGTTAATATTAGTTGATTGAAAATGTAATAATGTAATAACTGAGGTTAATATGAATTGATTGAAAACGTAATAATGTAATATGCCTTATTCAATGGCAAGCAATTAATAGTTCTATGTTAGTAAATTAAATGAGGTCACATTAATAAATAAACAAACATTATTCAAATCAATAAAAAATTAAACAAATTTGTGAGAAACTTGACCCATTTTTCAAGTAGATTTAAGGTTGCTAGGAGTATTAAGAATAAGTAAAATGAATTTTTAGTATGAATAGTTGAATTAAGTAAAATTATAATTAAATTTATGTAGTACTACAATTATGTATCGTAGAGAATTTGCTAAACAGTGATTGATTGGATAACTAACAATACACATAAAGATTTGAGTTTGATAGAAATAATTGACTTAATGATGATTATAATAAACATTTTATAAAAATAATTTCAATATTTATATTTTATTACAATGATTTAAAATTTAAATTGAATTTAAGATACTTTGAGGTACTTCAGCTATAAATTTATATTAATTTTCAAAGTATTCTTGTATTTATTAAATTTAATTACCTAAACTCAAATACAAAGTTGATTATTCAACCAAAACAATTTCTAATTTTTTTTAAAATTTGTATGTGAACATAATATTTTAAGTACAGAACAATGAGTGCTACAAATTTTCAGTGAAATCAAGAAAATAAGTAAAGAAAATAAAAATGAAACATTAAACAGGAAATTCTTTATTTCCATGTATTCATCAAGAAGACTGGAAATTAAAAATAATTAAATGTGACAACGGTAAATCATATATCATAACTTTTGTATTGTTATACAAGTGAATTGTAATCAATGTTTACACACATGTACAATTCATGTAACTTACACTCCACAAAATTATACATGTTTAATTTTAAGGATGATCAAATGTTAAATATGACGTAACTCTTGCACAGTATGGCATTTGCTTCTATCAAAATTCATTAAATTCAT
>CABFOW010005597.1:15526-40723 GCA_902141385.1 Timema californicum
TCACAGTCCAACACATTATAATATAAGTCACTTCAATATCACAAGTGTGCAGTGATAAGAAACATTTAACTGAAATATGTGCAAGTAATTTACTGGTGTAATATAAATAAACCGTGTGTGAAATAACAGCCATCAATATTTCTCTTTCTTTAATAATATTAATACCGATTAAATTAGTGCTCGAACACGGGGCTATAGACAGCTGATTAAACTGTATCTTTTCCGCAGTGATGATAGGCGTTCGATAACGGAGCCTTATACAACCTAAAAAAAACATTACATCATTCTTTTATCAGGGAATTAATCCGTTGTGTATCAATCGACGCCCGAAGCGGGGAGATTGATCACATAGTTTTTATTATTGACGCCCAAAGCGCGGCGCTTTTATCCGATAGTACAACACAAGTTATAGAAGATTTGAATATATTGTAAACTGACCATGAAGAATAATTCAAAAATGGGATTAAATGAAGTGGTTTTAATAAAATTTTAGAACACGTTTATTATAATAGAAATAACAAGTAATTTAAGGGTAGTTTACGAATAACTTATTTTTGAAAATTTGAATGCTGTTAAATATATTTGAACAATTGATTATAATTTTATATATTAACTAATAATTGTGATAAACATGATAATTTGTTTGTTTTATAGTATATAACTTATTTAAGGGTGGTTTACTAAAAATAATTTTGAAAATTTTCTTTGTAGCTATAGTATATAAGGTATAGTATGAGAAAGTTTATGAGCTTGTGTCGTATGGTTTATGTTATTAGCACTAGCAGGCAATATTTCAAATAATGTGCATAGAGAAGTTATAATTTAGTCTTTATAATAAATTTTACCGTTTAACATATGTACAGATTATATTAAAATTTTTATATTGTGTTTGTCAGCCTACTTTCACGTTTTATAACACAAGTCAAGCAAATAAGGAATTAATATCCGAACATAGTTTTAGATTTAGTTAAATTTCCCCGCGATTAATTTTACATAGGTACCAAAATAGAACAGAGTGGTTTTACTAGTCCTGGGCCGAATAATGAGTATACCATCTAATATTAAATAAATCACTGCGTTTCATTCAGATTTAGATTGAATTTGAACTTTCAGGTACCGCTCGTTTACCTTGTAAGGTAGCGAGCTCACATTACAATATTCCACTCTAGTATAACTCACAAAGTAATACTGAGGACACCTACCAGTGGACTTGTAAATACACATCCTTCACACGAATGATAATAAATAGCTCCTCGTTTATAATTCAACTACCTTTTGGTGCGGCTCTACCTAAATCCGTTCGATCTTTCGAGCACTAGAACTCCTGGCGACTACGAAGAGAACAAGCATCTCGTCACACGGTGCCCTGTAACCTCCGTGTACGTGCCCTCTGGGTGGAGCGACGTGTGCTGACATATTGGAACACAGACCTCTGCTAATCTGTGAACCTGTCAGCACTGGGTAGCTCAGGAACTCCTCCCAGTCCTTTCCTCTCTTCTAGAGGGAGTACTAGTCTCCTCCTTAAGGTGAGGATGTAAGTAACACGAGAAAACGCCAGTATTTTTTCAGTTTTTACAGCAACACATTTTTTTAGTCAAATTAAATAAAAAATTGCTTGAGTACAAACATAGAGTTTAATATTCTTAAAATGGGGATAACAACAGTTCTTTAATATCTGTCATGAGTCATGATCAGAGCAGCATTAGATGATACACTTTTTTATTGAAGATAAAAAGTTATCATTACATTCCAAAACACGCTTGACAGACATTCAATAAATATTGATACAACCATGAGAAGTAAATTAAACCCTATGTTTATAATGAAACAATATTTTTTTAGGTTTTACAAAAAAGTTCGATACAAGAATTTCAAAAACACAGATCCTCTTGCGTCCCCTACATCCCCAGCTTAAGTACGATACCAGTGTCACGAGAGGAGATCAGAAACTACGGTTATTTTATATTTTTTACCTAAAAATTGACCCTAAGTTGCCCAATAGGGACCTCGTGGATGTGCCTCGAACAGCAATCGCCAGTCGAAACCGGATTCACACTACGTAAAGGGAAGACTGATTCCGTTCAAAGTAGATGAATTGTAAATGCTGTAACACACTAAAGCACACCTTGCGGTCTGATTGATACAGATTGAGTGTCCCACAGGCCTAGGATTCCATCATATACCATCCATAGTACTATTGAATTCTATTTGAAACAGTTTTGAGGATTGTGATGTCACAAGAAAGAATTCGCTAGTATTTATTACTTCCTAGAAAAATATTCTCAGTATTAAATATATTTTAGAGTGTGGAAGAGCTTCTTAAGTTTAGTATAAGGTAATTTGAAAACAAAATCAACAATCCATTGGGGTTTAAGTGGTTTTGCCCTCAAGTCACTGCGGTTTCTGTTTTCCTGAAAATTGAACATTGGGTTAATCTATAACAAAACACACATGGTGATTCAATGCATCATTTTTCATTGCTTAGCCATTATTTAAATTTGAGCATCACTCTCTCCCAAATAACTAACATTTAAAAAAATGTGTCTAAGAAAATCATGATGACTGGGTTTGGAGGGAGTTAACTGCGTCTTTCTTCCAAATATAACTAACCTTAAAAATAATTTGATACCTTTGAAAGCTATTAATGATGTTTGAAGCAAAATGATAAATAAGTTCATGGAGTCTTCTTTTCCACACATAGCCAAAGTTTAAAAACAAAATTGAAGCATTTAAAATATATTAGGGGATTTGTTTTTTAACCGTAATTGTGTTGCATGCTTCCATTCCTGACACACAATAAAATTTAAGATTTAATCTACTTATGTTTGTCTTACTTTGAGATCAGGCTCTGCATAACACAGACCACTAAGATAAGGACACAGAAAGTGTATTTTTATAGTAAAATAAGTGTTTATGGTAGAATAGATAGGGAAATGAATTAATGTATTTTGATAATACTTATATAAAAAAAGACTTTGACAAAATATGTAAAATATTTATAATTCAATAAATATTATTTAGTATAAATTTTTACCCAAAATAATCCAAGTATCTATTCTATATCATGTCATGGGTAGATCCATTAGTTTAATTGAAATCTTCTCTTCAAATGTAATCATGGTAATGACAAAAAAATTCAAAATTTTTAAATATAAATACTTACTTACTCTATGGCATTAAGAACTCAAAGAGTCCGTTGCCACACTTACTAAGGTACGCCAACTTTCCCTATCTTGAGCTAATGACATCCGGTTAACCTCATTATTATAAATGTTTATGAAATGTAAATGTAGTGATTAATATGTGTAGAAAATTTCATTTAGCCCCAATAGGCATCAAGTACACTTTCCTTCACAACACAAAGGAGAACAAACCATTCTTGATAGCAGCCTAATTGTAATTTACACCTATAAGCGGACATGTGTAAAAAAAAATATATCGTCCAAATAAATACTCTTGTGTTGGCAAAGCTTCATACTGAAAGGGGGGGGGGGGGNAAGAGAGGGGGGGGGGGGGAAATGAATTTAGAGAGAGGAAATATATGTTACATGGAGGAAGTCTCTTCTTGTTCCTTCCGCTTCCATCGTCACTGAGATCGTTTGACTGAAAATTATTTATATTCGTAGAAACTATCCAAAGTTTAAGTTTATTTCAGTCATTTGTTTAATTAAATTTACTATATTATCAAGTTAAACTTTATAATTATTAATAAAAACTAATAATTACTCGCGTTAGTGGTTGTATGGTCTAAGCTGACACTCTGGCAATAAACAGAGCTGATGAAGAAGGGGATTTCAGGGCCCAAATCCTGGTTAGGTCTTCTAAAGATGGCTTTTTATAAATAGCTTTCCACTCCCTCTCCAAACAACTGTTGGGAAAACTTTTTCAAAATTCAACCTTCATAATCCGTAATTCATTAGAAATATCACTACATATGCTTGTAACCCAAAAGAGTAGTAAGCTCGTGATGAAAAGAATGTATAATTTTAAAATTAAAAATTTCCTTAAATTTCTTGGACCAGATCAAATGGAAAAGTAAAGATCATGCTGAAAATCATTTGTTAATATAAGGAAACAAAAAATTGTAAAAAAGGTGTCAGGGGTAAAAATGTAACCAAAAGGCAAAAGTATAAATTAGAAAATAGTGTAAAAATGGTATAATGAGGTACAAAGGGTAAAATGGGCAAAAAGTTTAAAAGTGCAAAAAGTGAATCTAATAAAAATGATAAAGGGTATAAAGGTTCATAGGGATTAGAAGTGTATAGAAGGAAAAAAGTACAAAAATGGTCAAAAGTGCATTAAAATCAAATAGTGCATGAAATATAATTTAGTTTAAGGACTGCCTTAATTATTTTCCAGGGCCATGGCATGGGAAGATTTAAAAGCAGAGAAAAGGCATTTTTACCTGATATTGGCACTTTTTAATCAAAATTGAACTGTTACATCTCTACTACTAATTCCTGTAGAGAGCATTGATTTATCTTATCTATATTGTTTGAAAAATTACCAAATTAAAGGGCTCTTATATTATTTTTCAAAATTCTGAATAGTTTCGAATATATAGCACAGAAAAAGAAATAATATATCCTTTCCGCATTTTTATGTTCCTCATTGAATACATTTATGTAAAATGAAATTATTCAAATTAACTTGAAAATACATCCATTAATGCTATAAAATAACAGTGACCTGGCGATCTAGGAGTAAGGTATCAGACTTTTGTGCTGGTGGCCGGGGTTCAATCCTCGGTCACAGCAAAGATTTATCTGATTAACAAACCCTTCCTTCACCTCTGAAAAGACATCTTGTGTATGTGGGGAATGCCAGGCCTCCACCGTGGTTCGGATTCCACGTTAAACTGTAGGCCCTTCATTTCATCTCCCCCGAACGGGTAGTAAGACGCGGTGCTAATAATATAAAATAACCATTCTTTATATTTTTTAATGTTTGAAACTTTTTTCGATTCTTCTACTAAGCGTATGAATATCACCAATTTTTTTCATGATTTGAAAAACTAAGCATTCACGAATTTATTTTTTATATTATTTCGTTCATCCGTCAGGCTATAAATGACTCATCACAATGGCTCATTTGATACAACGACCAATTCAAATGCTTTTATACGTGGCCGCCGGCTAAGTTAAATAGTTAATGCTATCTAGGTTAACAGATGGCACCACAGTATGGAGAAACATTCTATATTAAGGTTCACCCATTAAAACTTTCTGACATGACAGCCATTTTGGCTCATCATAATTTTAGTAGATAATTATTTATAAGTCATTTCACTGATCTTGGGGTAAGATGGTCACACCAAAATCCTGTGTTCATGGGTTCAAACCAAGCCGATGTCGAAGGTTTTTCTTGAGTGAAATAAATCTCTATCACAACTTCCTCTGAAAAGGAATTAAATCCGGTTTTTCTATGTTGATTGTGGCATGTAAAATAACCTTGAAAGTAGATTATGCGAAATTAATAATTTTTTCTTTAAAATTGGTAGGCCCCTTATTAATCGCTCATAGAAATGCAGTTTGCTATACAATGAGTAGCCACCCCACTTTCCGAGCTCCTCTATTATATATAATATCTACCAAATGATGCAGGCAGCACTAACGAGCTGAAAGGCTGAGTTCGTACCAAACTCCAAATGGATATAAACCAAACCACGTCAAACTAACCTTTGAGTTGTTGACTTAAGAAGAATATTCCTTATAATGTTAAAAGTTTACCAAGAATAAAAGTTATATTTGATATTTTTTTTTCTTGTAAAAATAACAATGTCTAACCCAATAAGTCCTCCCAGAAATCTTCGGCAATTTAACACAAATGCTAAATCTAGTGTTGAAATAATACAGTTAATTTTAGAATGATTTGTTACTAAGCTTTAAGTTTTGTCCATACATTAGAATGTTTGTAAAGTTTCTAATTTTTCTGGGTAATATACGCGATAAGAAAGCCAAATAAACAATTTTTAATATTTTTGTCCTTCAATTTGTTTGTTGCCGGTAACCGTAAGACCTACTCACCGGATTGAGACGGGACTTTATCTTGTTGGCTATTCCTTATGTTTCCTGAAACAGGGTATCTCATCAGTGAGTGAAGGATTGTCGAAAAGACTAGGCGTAAATTATACTGGGATAAGTTATACGTCATGGATGGTGTTTGGTCCTTAAAAAACAGGATAATTTTTCTTGCGTGTGTGTTAGGGTACTCCCTATGTATTAACGCTTTAATCTAATTTATTTTGGTTTCTCAGATATTGCATTTTTATTATCTCATTTGTTGTTCATTACAAAAATGCTTCTACGTAAGAGAGCCATTGTTAATGTGCTTGCTTGTGTCTTACATTTAGATCCTTTTTAAGTTAATTTATGGTGTATTACGTTTTATTTCTTAGATATTAAATAAAACTATTTCTTTTGGTACTCAATTTTCGTTTTTAAGAGTAGTAAATTGAAATTACAGTTAAAAATGTATTTAAAGGGATAATTTTTATAACAAGATTTAAATAAAAGTTTTACGTTTCTTAGAGAAATGATAAACAGCACCACAGAGAGATAAATGGTATGGAACTACGCACGGACTTTCTTGTTCTATTGTTTGAAAATGTGAAACGAAGTAATAAACACTAGCAAACCAAATCATAAATTGCACTATACTAAGGTAAAACATTTTTTTAGTCCCGGTTTTAAGTTTTATAATTTTGTTTTTAAAGTATTAATTTCCTCATTTGTATGTTTGGACCGATAAAAAAGATCAATGTGGGTCCACATACGTCAACACTTCGTATTAAAACTTCGACTTACAGTTAAAATTCTCGACATTTTATTAGGTGTTGCACATCTTCGTGTTATCGCATTGATATTAAATTAATCATTTATAAATTTTGACCAATAAAAAATGTAAATACTGACTATTGAGTCTAAATGGATATAGATCATTGCTGTACAAACATTTCTGCTAAGACGTTTAAGGAAAAACAACATAACGTTTAGAGACTTACTTATATTTAATTACCCTGTGGAATTGGAAAATGATTGCGTTGAAATTTAAGTTGTATGTCTTTACAACTAAAGCTAAGGAAATTTTATTAATATATTTGCCAATATCTCAAAAGATGTTGGATTTATAAAAATATATTTCCTATAAAAGTTTTTTTATTTTTAATATTACTACAGATTTGCAATTATAAGTTATTTATTATCTCAAGTAGCTGCTGTGGAGATATGGAAGTTTCTGCTTCTATAAAGTACCTTACCATTTATTTTCATTTTAAAATGAAAATATACAGTTTATTTATAATCTTAATCAACACCTGGATACGAGCTTTAATCAAAATCGTTAGGGGCGATTTTGAGAAAATCAATTTTTTTCTCTTTTCGCCCTTTCTTAAACTATTCTAATTTTAAGTTTAAACAAACACACAAACAGACGTCATTGCAAAGACCACCTTTTATGATTTGGGGGATCTGGAGACGTTGACATCAATCAACATTTAAGGCTAGATTTTCTTTTACGGTCGCAATGCTTCTACCTTTAGTGTTCGAAAAGTAAAAAAATATATATATTTACGTATAGATTGAAAGTTATTGGTTTTATAAAAATATATTTCTTATGACATATTTGTGTTATAAAGAGACCAACAAATTTCTAACGATAAGTACTTTCATATCTCAAACAGTTTAGGAGATATTATAAAAAAGAAAATTTACGCATCAGACCGGATTCCTTAAAGTCATTTTGCCGAAATATTTAAAGTATTCATTTTGTTTTGAATATTTAGAAATGTTTAGAAATAAAAATTTAATCAAATTCGTTAAAGCCGATTTTGAGAAAATCGACTTTATCTCTTTTTGCCCTTCAGTAAACTATCCTCAATTTTAGGGTTAGATATCCAATTCCTAAAATATCTCGGGGAAACCCTCTGAAAACCCTAGATACCACGTTTTAGCCTGACCAATAAAATAGTTTAGGCTCTAGTTGAAAGTACAGAGAGACAGACGGAAAGTCAAAAACAACTTTTTGGGGTTCGGGCGGTCATGAAACGTCAAGATTCGTCAAAATCTTAAGTTCGATTTTTTTGACGATCACTATACTTTCTCTACCTGTCAGATATTGAAAGAAAGTAAAAATATTTCCAATTGTTTCCCTTCTCAATGACTAAAGCATAATTATTATATTTATGAATACTTTTAAAACTATTGCATGATTTAAAAACTATTTAGAAACAAAAAACAAATCAATATTAAAACATCAATCAATATATTACAATATAAAAATTGGAACAAATTTAAAATTTGTAAGCAATATAATTTTTGTGCTTATTAAATTTTTCAGTACAAAATGCCTTTGGGAAAACGTCAGTGTTTTAACCCTCAGCGGGACAATAATATATAAGTATTACTATTTTTTCAGAAACAATGTTATTGATAACATGAAATCGCTCGTTTATGGGCTTACCCTTTCATTAAACTGTTCATCTTCAATCAATTTCATTGTCTTTCACTGTCAACATGAAATTTTACATTCAAAATTTGGTTTTTAGATCATCGATATGGGATTTTAAATAAATAATTTCTTTGAAATTATTTGACCGCAGCAATTTATTCAGCCTCTGTGCCACTCAAATTCAAAGAAAAACAACTTTTCCCACTCGTTTCTATGTTTCAGTATGTTTAAGATATATATTTTCATCAATACCATATGATAAGAAGGCTCTTTTAACATCAAATGTTTTAATTTTGAAGTCCTCGCTACAGGATTATTGTTTCCTGAATGTTCAGTCCACACTCTTGCTCAAATCATCTTACAACAAACCTTGCCTTATGCTTTCCATCAAATTTCTAACTTTTTTTTTTACTCTGAAGACCCATTTGCTGGACAAGATTTTTCCATCATGAGCTTTAGATTAATTCATATACCTCAACCTGACCCAGGTTGTAAAATATAAAATTACTTGGTATAAATTAAATAAAGTAGCCTACAAATTATTATTATTATCATTGTGTAAAAGAGCAATATAAGCAGAATGAATAGGCATAACTTAATCTTTAGTAATATGATAATCACTAAGAAAAACATAACATAATATGTATGTGTCTCAGATTCTAAGGCGGGTTCAGATGTTCATTAGGATATGCATAATATGTAGCGTCTCTCGCAGGAAGGGTAGGATTGGAAAAGAGGGGTTAAGGATTAAAAATGTAAATGATGGATAAAATTAAATTGTAATGATCAAAAAAATTTAACTGAACTTTTAGCCCTATATTTGTTTTACGCAACTAGTAAAGCTTACTTCAAAAATACAACTTTAAGTATGAAATATAATAAATAATGAGCTTATACAAATTGACCCAAGCATAACAATTAAGAATATTCTATATTATTCACTTCAGCGTTTAGTGAGTAATCCATATAATATTTTTTTAAATACACATAAATTAGTACACACATACACGTCTATAGATTTTAGTGTGTGCTTAGGCACGCCCGTGTTCACATAAGATACATATTTTTTTCTGTGAATATATAATCATATTTAGAAAAACAAAAACTACCAACATTTAGAAATATTTAATCAAACTATGTGCTACATTTTTCTTATCGTCACTAGATTTTAACAGTTACATTTAAATTATTTGTGGTATTTAACGTCCTTTTTCTGATTTATGAAACGACTGATTATATAAATACATGACTTAAAACTAACCGGCCTTTAATTCGTAATTGTGCAAAGTTAAACCCACATTTCATCATTGCTATTTTTTTTTTGCCATACCAGGATTTGAACCTGGGATTCATAGCTCAGCAGATAGACACGTTACCGACTGAGATAAGATGTTGTACTTTAAAATGGCAAAACCAAATGTGAATGCAATTTTTTGTATATATAACAACTTTTTAAAAAAAACAAAAAAACTGTTGTATAGATGCAAAATGAATTTTTTCCCCTCAAACCGATACCAGGTCGTGTTTATAGCTTAATGATAAATGTGTTTGCTTCCTTCTAATATTTGGTTGTTTAAATCAAAGAAAATATTTTTTCATAAAGGGAAAGAATTTATTTACCTATTGAGAATAGAATCAACGACAAATTATATGATACGAATTTTTAGCTTGACAAAGTATGACATTGTTTGAGAGATTCTCGATAGGAAATTGTCTAAGTAAAATAATAATATTTGTTAAATGCTAAAATGCTATGATGATTTTTTTTTTACTTTATGTTCTAAAACGATGGCATAATTTTAATATAAAGTATATACTATTATATAAACTATAGTTTCCTTATGACTACTTATATACTGTGATGTCAGTAATTTAATTGAACAGGGTTCTATTATGATAATATATTAATCGAATACATTAAATTTGGAAAGAATTCTTTGCTATTTGTGACCTGGAATTTGTTTCCGTAAGTACTCTACAGTAAATACAAACCAACATACAACTGTACAGGAAAATCTTCCTTTACGTTTTTGACTTCACGATGAAGATCAATTGAAAACAATTTAATAGTCATAATGATCACATTCTGCTCTTTCAGGATTTATTAATGTGTATGTGGGTTGTAAAACTATTTGGAGAAGTTGAATTTATTATTTTAATATACCTAAGCAAGAATGCATTGAGTTAGAATCTTTAGAACTACTCCGACAAAGTAAATTTTCTTAGCGTTTCAATAATTCTATTAAATCAGTTATATTATTGTACCCAAATTGGTTGGCACGTGGCCTAACCATCAGGCTCGTCCAGTGTTTTTTTTTGAACCGATGGGTAGTGAGTAGTCATTAAACCTGCCGGTATCCAATGAAGTTTTTTCCTCCCTGAAATGGCTACCCATTCTCCAAGCACACTAAGAGAGGTACATTTTATATTAATTATAAATTAAATGAGTTAAAAATAATAGGCTGAACGGGTAGTAAGACTTTTTAAACGAATCTTTACTGCAACTAAATTAGATCATAACTACTAAATACAATAAGCTATTTTAAGTCCTGTATTAAATACTCATCTACCCATAAATAAACTTAGTAAAGTAATCTGTGTGTTCTTAGCTCCGAGAATGAAATTAGACCTTGATTCAGCTTTATAAACAGAGGCGGTACATTATACACACTAGTTCTAATAATGTGAATAAACAAAGCTATTAAACTCTTATTCGTGTTAGGTATATATACATTTAAAGAGGCCTTGAAATATGAAATATTTAAATGCTTGAGCTTCTTGAACTACCATGCGAAACTAGATCTATTTCAATCATAAGTTTAAGAAAATGAGGGTGAATTATCATCAGCAAATTTTGCTTGCTCTGTGGGTAAGTGTTAGCATATCAACCAATCAATTTATAATCATTATTAAATACATATTTTTGCCAAATAAAGCTTTATTGCCATAGTGTATATACTATACTTATTTAGAATTTGATTTAGTATTAAGGGTAGAGGGAAGAGGGCTACATCCTCATATATTTTAAAGTATGGCAAGCTCTATAAATGCTTTCTTGTTTTGCCTAAATGAACCAGACCCCACAGTAGGAATGGTAACATTACACACCACGAAAATCTCTGGATTTATCCGACACACATTAACTTGGATGAATGTATGACATACAAATATCGTAATAATTTTTCATCGATAAGATTATTTACGGCTTTAAAATGTATTGATGTATCTAACTATTTAATGTAATGTATTTAAAATGTGCATTTTAATTCAATTTTTAATCAAACGTGTTTTTGGTGGAAATTTTGGGTAATGAATGAAGGTGATTGACCTCCATATCTTCTCACCCAATTTTAGGTACGGCCATGGTGTGTGCCTAAACTAACTGTATACACGATACTTAATGTCATATTGAGTTGAAACCAACTTATGCAAAGTATTATACTTACTTCAAAATATCTTACTAGATAAAATTTATCTAGCTAAGAGTAGTGAGTTCTTGTTTTAATTCTACCATTTGGCATTTCGCCTATTTGACCTACTGGTTGTTTGTTCCGCAATAAGTGTAGAACGTGCCGATAAATTTTAAAGAAAATTAACAGGGTCATTATTTTAACTTATACCAAATTATGTATGTAGGCTGTACTGTACATAGTTTCTCAATCTGGTTTTAATAAAATGGTTAAAAGAGCTTTTCGTTTAGTAATTCATCCCAACTGATTTTAATTTAAAATTACAAGCAATCAATAGAGTGTGTATATTTAGACTACTGACTTTTTAAACTTTGTAAAAAAAGGAAGGCTATTCTTTATGAATATAATGTAGCCACTTATTTTATGACTAACTTGATCAACAAGGAATAATTTCATCTTGGATCCACAGAGAAATGTTAATACTTTAATGACGATATCATTAGGTGTTCTGTCTTACGAAAGGTCCATTCCTTTTGTCAGTGATCTTAGATCACCAATGCATCCTGTCCTCTGTCTCGTCCTTAAGATCCCATAATTTTCTTCAAGTCATCTTGTATTTGAATCCTTTGTCTTACTAAACTCTTCTTTCCCTCAACCTTTCCGTCAATTACGCCATGCAGAAGACTGTTCCTCCTATTGATGTGTCCGATCCAGTTTGCTTTGTATCCAAGATCCACATTAAAATTGGTTCTCTTCTCACCCAAAATTCTTAGAACATATTTATAAAATAAATGTTTGATTGCAGTGAGTTATACTGTTCACAAAACCACTGAACTTTAAACTATCTTTTAAACGTAGACTTAACTCATAACAAGGAGGATTAATATTGAATGTTTAGTTTATAGTGAACTACAGATCACAAATGTCACCCTTAGTTTCATATAATGGTAATACTCTACTTAAACCCCTTATGAATTTTGAAGAAAATCTAATAAAGTTGGGTAATGGGAGAGGATACTATGATAATCTGATTTTCCCCAACAAAAGGGATATTTTATCAATATAGTGCGTTCTCCCTAAAAGTAGTTCAAATTATTTTTATAAACATAGTTGAAGTTGTAAGTTTTATGAATCTCATAAGACTCCAATAAGCGACCAGTCTAAGCATTGGGGAGAAATACAAATATACATAGGAGTAGGGATAGTAATTTAAAACCCCCGCCCTTGATCCTGTAATGAAATAAATTAAAATATTTAAGGTAATGTGGAATTTAGGAATATCTACCTAATTTTGAATACATTTTAGCAAATCACTAAAGAATATTTGAGATGATATTACAAGTTTAAATATATATCTATTTAAGTGTTCCCAGTGTTATTTTCACCTTTTATTTATAGCTAACGAAATTTTAAGTCTAATTTATAAACAAATTTGTTAATGATTTTAAATGGATAACTTTTTAAAGGAATGAAATTAAGTATATATTGATAAAACTGATTTTATAGTTTAATTTATCTCGTTTTGATAACAAAATAAAATGATAAATTATGAATTATTTAATATAGCACACGCCTGATATGTCTTTAATATTATTTTATAATCAAGTGAGCTATCTTACGACAAGTCCATTCCTTTGTCAGTGAACTAAGACCGCCCATGCGCCTTACTAATTTCTTCATTTAATACACGGTTGCTAATACAAACTTAATTTAAGGTGTATGGTATGTAGGTATGAGTGAAGGTTATAACGAATCCATCTACATCAGTGTGGAGAGGGGATAGAAGTCTTACAGTAGTTCATAAAATGTGACAAACCACCAACAGCGCAACATTTGAGATTTGAGCTCAGATATTCCCATCACTCTGAATCCAGTTTAATGATAGCTTGATGCCTTAGAGCAGAGCCTGTAACTCCTATTTAGAGTTTGCATCTAATCTGTTTATATTATTCGAAAAAATTCCTTCGTGTGTCCATACAAATTTAATTAGTACAATGGCCTCGTGTAGTATTACATAATCATTAATATTGCATTTAGGAATAATTAAATAGTATGCAAGAAATTATAATAATTACTTGATCTAATAAATTAATTCAGATCACACATTAGATCAAATAAACTTTGGACAGCAATGAGTACCATGTGCCAAATTACCTTCTTGTGTGCTTACAGATTCGCCAGGCCTGCCATATGTCACGTGACCACGGGTGTTGATAGCTTTCGTTAACATAATCAAGTGGTGGGCAAGATAATAATTAAGTGTTTTCTCTAAATCTACTCGTTATTCTGATCAATCTATCTCCCTTCCATTCAGGTGCTAGCAGGATTACAAGTGGCATCAGCTCAGAACTGCACTTCAGCAGGTCGCATCGCCGTGACGGGTTCCTGCAACCAATACTACCTGTGCGTGGCCAACGGCACGTCCTTCATACAGGTGGAGTACACGTGTCCGGGCAGTTCCGTGTTCAACACGGCAACCAGTCTCTGCACAACCTCCATCACGTGCTCCACCTCCACGTCCACGTCCACGTCTACCATCGCTACCACCACCGAGGCCACCTGCAACGACGCTGGTTTCATCTGCGCTAACTCGACCTCGTTCATCCTCTGCGTGGATGGTGTGGCCTCGGGTGACGCGCAGACCTGCACCACGGGGACCTCATGTAGTTCCGACTGCTCCTTGGAGTGTTCGGCAACTACCCCTTGCAGTAGCACCAGCACCACCACAGTGTCAACCACCACTTTATCGTCTATCACCACCACGGAGGCCTTCTCTTGTTCGTCGGCCGGTCGGTTCGGGGTGTCCAGCAACTGCTCCTTATACTACTTCTGCGTGGCAAACACAACCTCCGGGACTTACACCCAGGTTCTCTACACCTGCCCTGGTAGCTCGCTGTTCAACACAGTCACTAGTCTCTGCACCACGGGGACTGCAACTTGCGCATGATATTGCTGATTTTTTATTATTAACTAACATGTATAATACCATGGCCATTTTTTTTTCTTCGTCGTGTCTTAGTAAACATCAAGGCTACATGAATTTAAATATGCTAAAGAAGTAGGTCTGAGGGAGATAGAATTTTAGATGAATTATTCCCACATTGGTATGGTAGGAAGTGCTAGAAGGCGTTTAGGGAAAAAATAACCTTAAGTTCACCTAGGATTATTCAATCCTCTAATTCTCTGTGTCCGATAAACCAGACTAGATTAGCCTGAGGCATAGTTAGCGTACCCACTGCTTTGATTAATAACTGTTTACTTTTATGAGCAAGTCATGGGGAAAGTATTTTAGAGAATGTGTACTCACACTATCGTCAAGAGGGGTTGATAAAACACAGGTAAATATAGAATGTGAAAAATCCCATCAAAGTGTCTGACCAAAATTTGGATCTGAAAATCCTTATCACTTGTAATGCATTCAATCAGAATACTGACTCACACCTTGAGTTCAATGGTCACTGATAGAGTAAAAATAACTCCCACGTCCTTTTGCCACATTTAATAGTTACTAAAAGTGAATTATTATTTAAAATAATATATAAAATAATTTTTGTCAAGATCTGACTTTTAAATATCTTCAACACAGGGGATACTTTCATAAAACTTTGGCGTGGTAGTTCAGATATTTTAAAAAGTAACAGGAGACTACATTTAAAGTAGCCAATTTTGGGGGATAATATTTGATTAGCTTAAATATTTTAATGTCATAGTAATATATTTCTGATTAGGTATATATATTATGTCAAGTTTTAAGGTTGGATATACATTGTTACGATTGTATGGCTGAGGGTTCTAGTTTAAAGTTGGTGGGGATGAAGGATTTCCATTATTCAAGGTTGAAGAAAGTCCCAGAATGTGACTGGGTAGCTCGAGGTAGAAAAGCTTTGGGACTGGTTGAGCGCTGGGGTGCGGCTTGAGGACACTCGAAGAAAAGGACGACAAGGGTGCAGACGTGTTTGGTAGTGAGTCAGCTAGTAGCTTTCATATGTTCACGTGTCTACACATAAAGTAGAAATATTGTTAATTAAAATAAATATATATTAAAATGTGTCTACTTGTTTTTGTTAAAGCAACACAAGGAATATATTTATCATCCGCCTTATTAATATATCATATTTGACTAATATCATACAAACAAAACTAATATAATAACTATACATATATAAATTTGAGACACAATACATTTCAATGAAGGTCACCGAATTATCCTCCTTCACCTAAATACATTAATTATTAGTTACTCAGGGTTACACGCCTCGGTGGTGTAGTTGGCTAACGCGCTAGTCGTGTTGAGCTCGACTGCTGAGGACAGGGAGATCGAGGTTCGAATCTCGGTCGGGTGAACTGGGGGTGAGTTTTCCTAAATGGTTTTCCACTCTCATTTCACGCAAATGCGGGTTCACTACCTATAATTCAACCTTCCCAATTCCTAATCCAATAGCGTAATTAGTACTTAAAAGCGTATAACCTGAACGGGTAGTAAGACGCGGTGCTAATATTATTACTCAGCGTTCTATATAACAACTAATCAATGTTTTTACTCATCAAAGTTATTTCTTTTTCGTTAAATCTAAAGTTTGGTTAAGAGTCATCTAGTATAACGTATCGTATTTATAGTTCTGTTGTTTAATTAATTTGTATTAAATATATATTAAAAATTTTCTCTTTATTTGAAAACTTGTTAGTACAATTAAATATAACTAATTACAATCCTTAAAAAGTTGGTCAAATAAACCGTTTTTTAATTGAAAATATGGGGCATATTGTAACAATATTGTGACACACTCGCCGGTAGAAACGAGGAAAAAGGCGTCGATCTCGTATTGTCTAGTTTACTGATAAATTGGTGGGCAGGTCTAGACTCTTGGCTCGGTGTATTGAGATGTTTCTACGTCAGTGGTTGCCCAGTCTACCTACGTGCAAGCGCCAGTACACTTCTAATCTTAATCTATCAATTTTTTAATTTTAGACTACCACCGTTTAGTAAACACTACAATTAACCAGATAACTCCGAAAATAACGATTTATTAAGGCTTTGACTGGAGTGAATAATCTATGGTCAGCCTATGTGTATGAATTGTAATTCATTACTGGTATGCAGAATTCAACAACAAAAACTAAATATTATAGTAAAATAGTATTATTGTATTATAGAGAGTATCATAGTACTATCGTATTATAGTAAGTAACTAATTAGTAATATCAATTCAAAAAAACAGCACTCAGTGAAATACTAGCTACCTAGTTGAATAAAATCTATATTATATATTAAAATTTAGCTACATTTAAAAGTATATATAAAAATTTAAATGGAATAGTAATAAAACTTTGATAAATCACTTTCCACTTTCATTCTTGAACCTTTATTACAAGTATTTTTGATATATTGAATTACAAAATAGCAAACTGAACTTGAAATAATTAATTTGAATGCTGAAAAACTCGATATTAAATTGTTATACTTTAAAAACCTCAAATAATTTCATACGAGTATAAATAAATGGTTTTATAAACATATATTTCAAATAAAATATTTGTATCAGTAATAGTATATATTTACAGTGATAAGTTTTTTCGTATCTGAAATAGTCGCTGGGATATGATCAGAATTTTAAATTTCAGCTTATTTAAAGTATCGTTAAGGTAATTGATAGGAAAACGAGACTAACCATAGTGTTTGTGATGTTAAAAATAAGCCTAGACACAAAGTTTGTTTAAAATTGATGAAGCTGATTTTGAGAAAATCTATGTTATTTCATTTTACGCCTCAGTAAACTCCTCTTAATTTTAGGGTTGGATATCACAATCAAAAATCCTTCAAGGGAAGCTGATAAAAAATCCTGGATATCATTTGTTAGCACTATTGGTCGTATGGTTTGGACTCTATTTTGATATATAGACACACAGACGGCATCGTGAAAATCACCTTTCGTTTTCAGATGGTAATGAAACGTCGAAGTTTTTCAAAACCTCGCATTAAAAAAATAATCATAATACTTATAATATATATATATTAAATACACTCTGCTAAACAACAAGTTCTGCCTTTCATATATAATTAAAATTTAAATCTTATTCAATATGCTGGTACACTTAGTTTAGTTTTATTTTAGATATTTCACCCTAGTTCTAATTTTGGCATTTACAGCCCAACAATTTGGTTTCGTCTTTTCTAATTGGTTCAAGCCCAACTGGAATAGATATACTGTCCTTTTTGAATCCAAATCTACGAGAGTTGTCTGACTGTTTTAATAAAACCTCAGATTCAGTTAACAAACCCTTTTCGTAAAGTATTTGTTCAAGTTTCCTAAATTCCGGGCCAACAAGTCTTCGTCTCATTCCAAATTTTCCGAAAGCCTTAAATCGCGTTGGCCTTTTCATCGACCTTGAATTTTCATCCCATAATCTTTCTTCACTTGGTTCTAATGGTATGGATAAAATAGGTCGTTCTGTTCTTCCTAATAATACTCTGTGATTGTCTTTGAAGTAGGAAAGACGAGGCCGACGTAATACTTTGATAGGTTTGATAATTACTAATTCATCTTCATCATCCTCATCGCTGGTGTTGTCTTCCTTAGAATTTGTATTTTGGCTGTCCAACTTCTTCTCTCTTTCCATGTTTGTTCTTTTAGGTTTTAACTCAGCCTTTATATTTTCTTTGCTGGAATAGCTTACTGATGTGTCTGATTCAAATTCTACTTGCACTAACGTTTCATTCGTTTGCTTTTCGCAAGACTCTTTCCTTAATTCCTGTGATCCTTCTTTGGTCTTTAACTCATCTTCCATTTTTTCTTCGTTTAAACTGATATTGTATTTTATTTTTGATAACTGGTTTCTAGTTGTCTTATATTTATTTTGTTCTGTAATTGTATATTTATCATTTATTTCTTGTATTGTTTTCCCTTGTATTAGATCTACTTCATCTTTGGTGTAATTTGTATTTCCTTTATCTTGTATTATCTTGTATACACTGCCAACATCAGTTAAATTTTCCTTTATTTTATCAATCTTTATATTGTCTTTGTTATTTTCTTTATAACTTATTTTATCTTCATTTTCTTGTTTTAAATAACCATTTCTTCCTTCGTTAATCATGCCTTTATTTTTAAATATTTTTTTTATTTTATCATTATAATCATTTATGTAATTTCTTTCCGCATCCACATGATTTAAATCATCTTTGCTATATTCTTTGGATAACATTGCTTTTTCTTTATAATATTTCATTTCATCTTTGTTGTCCTTGCTATGGTTTGAGATTTTCTCATTTTGTTTATCTTTATCTTTTCTGTCTTCCCTGTTTGAATCTGTAATTATTTTATTATTTTTCACCTCATACTTTATGTATTCATTGCTAGAATCTGCCACTTCTTTATTTTGTCTTACTTGGTTTTTGTTGTGTTTGGTATGTATTTTGTCTTGTTCTAATCCGTCATTGTTGTTCTTTATGTTAGAGTTTGTATTTTCTGTATCAGGTTTCCTTCCATCTTTGCTAAATTCTTTCAATAAATATGATTTTTCTTTTTCTTCTTTCACCCCATTTTTGCTATATTCTTCGCTAAGCTCAATATTTATTTTATTTTTTCTAATTCTATATTTGTTTTCATTTTTGTTAGAATTTGTGTTTCTTTTAACATTTATGCCTTCTTTGTTATCTTTTTTAGTAGAGTTTGTTTTTTCTTTAATTTGTTTAACTACATTTGTGCTGTCTTCTTTGATAACATTTGTTTTTATTTTATCTTGACTATATCCATCTTTGTTGTCTTCATTATTAGGGTTTGTATTTTCTTTATCTTGTTTCTCTTCAACTTTGGTATATTTTTTAGATACATTTATTATTCCTTTATCTTGTTTCACACTATCTTTGTTGTCTTCTTTAATAAGGCTCCTTTTTCCTTTAACTTCATCCACTCCAACTTTGGAGTATACTTTCGATACGTTTATTTTTTCTTTATATTCTTTCTCACCAACATTCTTAGATGATTCACTATAAAGAGTTTTTCTTTTTTCTTGATTATTTCCATCTTTGTACTCCTTTTTGCTAGTTTTCATAATTATTTTCTCTTGTAGTAAATTTCCATATATGTTGTCTTCTTTAAGAGAATTTGTATTTATTCTATCTGGTTTCACTTTATTATTTTTTTCCTTCTTAGTATAATTAATATTTATTTGATCTTTATTCACTCCATATTTTTGGTCTTCTTTTTTACTATTTCTATTTATTTTATCTTGCTTCATTTCATCTAATTTATCTTTATTACTAGAATTGTGTATTCTTTTATCTATCTTCCTTGTATTTTTAATGTCTTCCTTAGTAAATTTTGTATTTATTTTATTTTGTATCCGTTCATCTTTGATGTCTTCTTTGGTAGAGTTTGTATGCTCTTTATTTTGTTTTACTCTATCTTTGTTGCTTTCCTCGCTAGAGTTTGTAATTACTTGATCATGTTTCACTTGATCTTTTTTGGCTTCTTTAGTGAAATTTGTGTTTAATCCATATGGTTTCCATTCTGTTTTTTTGTCTTTTTTAGTAGAATTTGTGTTTATTATATCTGGTTTCAATTTGTCTTTTGTTTCATTTTTAGTAAAATGTATATTTAATATATCCTGATTCACTCCATATTTTTGGTCTCCTTCTTTATTAACACTTTTATTTATTTTATCATGCCAAACTAAATCATTGTTATCATTTGTATTTATTTTATCTCGCTTAGTTCCAACTTTATTGTCTTCTTTGCTAGAATTTGTTATTCTTTTATCTTTCGTCATTATATTTTTAATGTCTCCTTTACTGGAGTTTGTATTTATTTTATCATATAAATATCTTTCTGATTTGTTTTCTTTATTGGGGTATGTATGTTCGTTTTCTTGTTTTGCTCCAACTTTGTTTTCTTCTTTACTAGAATTTGTAGTTACTTTATCTTGTTTTACTTCATCATTTACACCATGTTTAGTGAGATTTGTGTTTACTATATCTTTTTTATCTTTATCTTGTTCTCCCTTTTTAGTATAGTTAATAATTATTCTCTCTTGCTTTATTCCATCTTTGTTATCTTCTTTACTAGAATTTGTAATTAGTTTATATTTATTCAATATATTTTTAATTTCTTTTTTACTAGAATATGTCTTTATTTTACTTTTTAACTCTTCATTTTTATTGTCTTCTTTAGTAGAGTTTGTATGTCGCTTATCTTGTTTTACTCCATTATTGTTGTCTTCTTTTCTAGAATTTTTAAATACTTTATATGATTTTACTTCATCTTTTTTACCTTTTTTAGTGATATTTGTGTTTAATACATCTGTTTTCACCTCAGATTTTTTGTCTTCTCTAATAGAATTTGTGTTTGTTATATTTGGCTTAACTTTATCTTTTTTTTCATGTTTAGTAAAATATATATTTATTCTATCTCGATTCAATCCATCTTTTTTATCATTTGTGTTTATTATATCTTTCTTCTTCCAATTTTGGTGGTCTTCTTTACTAGAATTTGTTATTCTTTTATCTTTCGTCATTATATTTTTATTATCTTCTTTACTAGAGTTTGTATCTCTCTTATCAAATAAATCTCCATCTTTTTTGTCTTCTGTATTGACATATATATGTTGGTTAACTTTATTTGCTCCATTTATGTTGTATTCTCTAGTAGATGTTTTCTTTCCAATTAGAATTTTTACTTCGTTCTTGGTAGAATTTTTGTTTCCTTTGTCGGGTCTTAGGATGTCTTTGTTTTCCTTTCCAGATGAATTATTGTGTTGATCGTCTTTCAGATTATGTTTGTTATCTTTTTTGGTAAACGATTTTATTTCATTCTCATTTTCTAAAGCAATTTTGTTGTATAAATTGGTGTAATTTTTAGTTCCATGTTCTTGTTTTATAAACACTTGCTCACCTATTTCGTTATAGCTTGTATGTTTATTATCTTGTAACAGCTTAAACTTTTTGATTTCTTTAGCAGAACTATATTTTCCTTCGTTTATCATATATTCTTTTGTCAAATTACCTTCGACTCTATCTATTACTAAATTGATTTTTTTCTCATCATCTCTTATTTCAAATTTCTTTGACTTGTCTTCTTTTATTTGAATATCAGATGAATTAAATCCATCCCTGAATTCCACTTCCCTTTTTCCGATTCCACTTTCGGTTATCACAGGTAAGGATCTTCTTGAATACGATATTCTTGGAGCCTTATAAGATCGTTTTACTATATTATGATCTACAGCTTGAAAATCCCGAATATATGGATATTCTTTTAATATATTTTGTGCAATATGTTTCTTTATTGATATTTTATCATCTGCAATATTATTACTATCACTTTCACTATTTGTCAAGTTTTGAGAAAGCAATTGTAATTTTAACACAGAACTTATATAGTTTTTATTTTTATAAAGAACATTAGTATTTTGTGCTTTTTTTGGTCTTATAACATAATGAAATATTTTGAGATTATTTGGATGTGTGAAGCTATTACTATTTGTTGAATTCTTTAAAGCTGTTTTTTGGCCTACGCATATAACATCCATCTTATTGTTTTTTATTAATAGTTTCTGGTCAACTATAGGGGTATCTTGTATATGTATCTCAAATGTAGCAGCTGTGCCGCCATTAGTTATTGTGCGAGTGCTCTGAGTACTATGGTTACCTCGAGATATGCTTTTGTTGAAAGTCATTTTGGCGTCGTCTTCTGTGGTTATCAAGTTTCTTCTTTCCTCTTCAAAATTTGTTTTATCTATTATTTTTACTTCGGCGTTTCCTTTTTGTGAAATCCTTGATGTTATAAAACTAGATCGCTTTAATTCCAGAGAATTGTCTTTGTAATACCCATTTCCTGTTTGTGCTAAGTCCCTTAATGCTCGGGACCTCCACCAGCTTGCGATTCTTTCTGTGGTTATGGTTTGGCCGCTATCCAACGGGGGATGAAGATAAAAATTCCCGATGTCTTTTCTGATTGATTTGTGCTCACGTGCATGTCTTCCACCCCACGACACAAACTGAAATCATACATATGCTCTGAAAGATATATTGTTATTAGGTAGGCATACATTTTAATCTAAGTGATATTCACTTCGTATTCTAAAGGGAATTGATCAAGAGTATTTTAGAGAAAATATATATTCAAATTAACCCCAGGGGAGTATTGGAAAACCACAATGACAAATAACATGGGCAGGAGAACTAACCACTTAACGAATTGGCAGAGATTATCACCTCAACCTTCAGTCAACGGTCACCAAATTCAATATCAGTAGACTGCCCTAGACCACATGAATATCTGTGTTTCTATATTAGTTTATATATAAACTATTTTATCTATAATATGGTTGTTCTATACACAGGTTTTACTCAAAACACAAGACTTAAAATCAAATTTAAATTTTATGCTTTATCTAAAAATAAGCGATAGTCATAATATTAAGAATTTATGTATGATTTTTAAATAATTATAGCTAGGTACATATTTTAAATTAGGTTTAAGATTGTCTTCAGTGAATCTATCTTCTTTTAGATCTAACTCAAACGAATATACTTTGGGAATTTAAATGTGATTTTTTGAATATTAATATAATATTATATATTAAAACATACTTAACTAGACTATATTTGTCTAGGTCTTATAGATTCAGAACTATTCTAATATATTTAACCACTCTCCTATATGAGGCATCGAACACAAGCGATGCGGATGGCGCGGTCAAAGCGGAGTGAAAATATCATAGGCCCTGTTGCGTGGTAAGTGTCCTACGTAAAGGCGAAGCGATGCGGCCGAAATTCAAGCGGTTGATGCGATTAGGTATTTTGATATTTTTTGTGAACCACGCGTTGTTTACTTCATGGCCGTTGCTCCGAGCATTAGGACAAAGGGAGTGTTTATCTTCACAATTTTTGTTTCAAGTACTCACGGGCAGTGGTTATTGGGATTATTTTGGTTAGGTCAAATTACATCTAGCTTGGTAATTAAAATGTCAGAGAATGTGTAGAATTAGTAATCAGTGAAGTAAAATAATATGCCAAACATAAATTAAGTACGGTTTTCTATAAATCAACTAAATTAATAAATGTTATATTTATTTCATGTGTAATAATAATCTCATTAAAAAAAAGATGGTAGGATATGTAGAAACTTGATGCTCTAATTCAGTACAAGGTATTTTAGAAAGTACCGGGTTAAACGGAGTGAAAAATAATTTTCTACGAAGAAAAATATGTTGGATGTTCCCACGCTCCTATCATTGCTTATGAATGAATTAACTTTTCAAGTATTTAGAATTGGTTTGAGATCTTTACCGTCTAAAGTTTTTCAGTTTATTAACCATTAACTTTTTTAGAAATACAATTTCATAACGTAAGTGCTCACGTTTCTTTGACGACCAAATTATTGATATTTATTTGAACTCATGTCGCTTGCTTCTTGCACGTATTTGCCAACGCAAGGTTATTGCATCAAATCGCTCACTTCAAGCCGCAACACACGCATCGCTCGCATTCGATCGCTCACGAAGGACAGTGGCTTATAGCAAATAAAAGCTTGATTTCACACGTAGGACAGTACCTTCAGTGTACGTTTGGACGTTGCAGTGAAACGTTGTTTATTTGTTCATTGTGCGAATTTATCCGTGCCGACTGAAGTCGTGTAGAGTCAGTGAGTTGAATGACAACAGCATAAACACAACAGTGCTTTTACACAGTGCGTCAGTGTAGTGAAACGGCGTTAACGAGTGTATATATATATATTTATTATTTATTTTGTTATATTGTGATATATTACGTGCCGACTGAAGAAGGGTAGCGTGCTACCCCGCAAGGGACACGTAAAGAGGGGGAAATGGCCTCCATTTCGGATGGAGAAATAGACGTAGAAGGAACGGACGATGAAGCCATGAAAGACCAAGATCAGGAAAGGTGGCCCATCCAACATTGAAACTGATAAAGCTTTTGAGTCAGTCTCTGGACTCAAGTGGAAGCTCAGAACTAGGCCAGAACAAGAAGTTCTGAATACGAAAGCGATAAAAGTCAATAACAAGTTTGCTAGCTTGTCTAACCTACAGGACGAACCAACAATCAGTCAAATGGGGCAACCAAGTGGAGGCACGAATGTAAATTCCACCCCACGGCGTATAAAGACCCCTCCGGTGATCGTAACTAATGCGACAAAATATAACATGGTCATAAGGCTCCTAAACAGTGGCTTGCAGGATGACTACAGGGTGTATTGTATCGCTCAGGGTATTAAGGTAGTCACGACATCTTACAGAGACTACACCGCATTGTTAAAACTACTTAAACAAAACACGCTAGAACATTTTACATATGTACTGCCCAAGGACAAGCCCTTCA
>CABFOW010005598.1:0-15397 GCA_902141385.1 Timema californicum
TCCTCCATTTCATCTCACAATCACCCTACCATTACACATTAGCGTAAGTGCGTATAACTCGAACGGGTAGTAAGACGCGATGATAATAATAATGATTCTTCTCTGTGAGAAATGAATCAATTTAACTTGTGCCGGCTGTCAGATAAGGAAGGCTGTAGTAGTCCTGTATATATGTCAGACCTCGCTGTAGAAGAAACCCGAAGCGGCGCCAACGTCTATATTATGCGCGGGCACGCACTGACCTGGGGTGGTCGGATTCCTAGCATACTTCAAACCCACCCTTGGAAATATACTCACTCCCTTACCAACACGGTATTTATTGATAACTGGCTCTCTAGACCAAGAGAGGGTAGCTTTTTTTTTTAACACGTTCCGACACGCACGCTAGAACCACCGTGTCAAACTCGTAAGGGCCTAATAAAAGTGAAAATTCTAGAGAGGTAGCGCGTTTGGAGAAAAAAAAGGTTAAATATTGTCACCATCTTGAGTAAAAAATATATATAATAAAGAAAAAATTGCTAAGGATTACTTAATATCCTTTTTTTTAAATAACATAAATGAAATCGTTTATTTGCAACATCATGTGTGTGCTGGCATTAAAGACATGTGCTGATATCATTTTAAAAATTAACTACAATTGAGTGTCTGTAATCCAAGCATGCTCTCTCTCTCTCTCTCTCTCTCTCTCTCTCTCTCTCCTGTTTGTTCCTTTTCATGAAGGAAAACAACTGTCCACATAATTATTTTTTTTAGCACCGCGTCTTACTACCCGCACGAGTTATACGCTTATGTACTAATTACGCTAATGGTTTTAGGAATTAAGAGAGGTTTTATTTATAGGAACCCGCATATGAGTGGAGGAAGAGCAGAAAACTATTTTGGAAAAAAACTATCCTCAGTAGCCTACACCCGACCAAGATTCGAACCTCGATCTCCCCGTCATTGGCAGTCTAGTTTACTGCGAGAGTAACGCCTTAGACCATTCGACCATCGAAGCGGGTGAGTAAAGTAATTGTTTCCGAAATTTAACTACCAACTTTGACCAGCATCGGTGGTCACGCTGTCTTAAGTGTTAATTTAATAGTGTCTGGTCTGCCGTTGTGGTCAGAGTTCCTGGCTACTGCTCCAGGGTTCGAGCCCTGACTTTTCTAGATTATTCTGTGAAGCAGTGGGTCTAGTACGGGGTCAAGCTCAAGCCTCTTAAGGAGCGGCTCCAGTCTAGAAAACTGAACTCAACAGCTGAGAACGTTCGCTGTGCTGACCACATGACACCCTCTATCCGCAGAAGATGGCACTACGGCGGCCACTCAGTTGGTATAGCGGGCTAGCACCATGGACAATGGCGGGAGGTCACCGTTTGAATTCCGGTCAGATGTATTAAGGGTATTTATTTTACCTTAATAGTTTCTTTCTTTCCTAATACATTTCCTCCAATTCTACCCTTCTCGTCCCTTCCCCAATACCGTAGTTAAAATACGTAAAGGCTGAACGAGCAATAATGATGAATTTACACGTTCGCCAAAAAAAACTTGACCAGAACAGAAACGTAGTCACGTGACGCTCTAAGCCAGTCACAAAATTTCCTTCGAATCAGCGCGAGCTCTTCTGCTGAAGTTCAACTATTCTCTACTTTTTCCGCTCTGCTCGAGATGTTCTGCACGGGAGAGCCAATCAAATCTCACAACCAACCTCCTCAAATCGGTGCGCATGCGCTGTAGGGTTATACACAATCAAACAGCTTCTTGGTTTTTGTCAGGAGATTCTAAATAACCCGTCAATGCAAAATGTGTGTATTGGGTTGTGCCACGACACAGCGGTATAATTAGAAAACGTTCATCAGAAGAATGATTTTAGATTAAATGTCATTTTTTTTTGTTACATCAAAGACAATACCTATGTGTACATTCTGTTAAAGAGCCTCTTGTGGAACGTTTTTTTAAATAGTTATTTTATTGGTTGTTTTTTGTCAGTTTAGAGTTTAGGTCATATTTTTTCTGTTTCCAGTTTTTGCGGGTCATCATTAAGCATTTTAAAATAATAATAATAATTATTATTATTATCACCGCGTCTTACTACCCGTTCGGGTTGTACGCACTTACGCTAACGTGTAATCGTAGGGTGATTGTGAGATGAAATGAAGGACCTACAGTTTAACGTGGGATCCTAACCACGGTGGAGGTCTGGCATTCCCCAAATTCACAAGATGTCTTGTCAGAGGTGAAGGAAGGGTTTGGTAATCAGATAAATACTGTGCCGGGACCGAGGATTGAACCCCGGCCGCCAGCACAGGGGTTTGACACCTTACCCCTAGACCACCAGGTCACCCGGCATTTTAGAAGAATATGGCATTTAAGTTGAATAAGTAGTTTTTTAAATAATATAGATATATTATAAATGCATATATTCAAAGATAATTTTTTTCCCTATACAGTTGTCTGAATGAGAAGATAATGCAGGAAAAGAACTTTGTATTTTCTTTGTTTGTCTGGTTGTAAAATACACATTCGTGGCGAGATTACAACTAGGATAGAGAGGGTTGCGTTGGGAGGGGGTAGCCATTACTTCTGAACCAATGTTTTAATTAGCAAATACAATAGCGTGTTTGTTAAACACTTTTCAAAAGTTTATATTTGTAACGTATGTTTTTGATTTAGTCGTTTGTATTCATTCAGAGTATTTGTTTAGAAAAAATAGATTTTGTTGTAAATTTAAATTTATTTTTTATATTTATTTTTTGTCATTATGGGTAATTTTTTGATTATTTTAGGTCATCAAAGTCCGGGGTCCTAGTAATAATGAATACATTAAAGCAAAAAGTGTTAATATTTAGTTACTTTTTCTTATTTAATTATATTCATATTTCCTTTTATGTTAATTTTTCCCCTCCAAAATTAGGATTCGTAAAATAGAGAATTTGCCCCCCTAACCTTCTTTTCCCCACTTCCCTCAAATATAGTAAGGTCTTCACTTAGTGATAAAGCAGGTTAACTGAAAAATATTTTAATTAGATTATTTTAGTATGGTTTCATCCAAGACACTTATAATAATCCCCACTTGAATTGAAGCGCCAGTAAAAATAATTTAGTGATAGCGCTCAAAAATGCATTTATGTATATATATATATATTAGATGCGAAGGCTGAATTATCTCCATTATTTAACACACAACTCAGCTAGGAGAAAAAACATAAATCAAGGTAATTCATAAGAACGATCAAATTGGAATCTCGTGACAGTCGCGGCCAGTTATTTGGCCTTTCATAAATATTGAAATGTGTTCGATGTCATCGAGTTCTTGTAAGACCTCTGTCATAACCTTTTTCTTAAAGATATATATTCAATATTTCATTTCTTTTGTGATTCAAAGAATCAATCTTCAGCGAATAGCTCATACAAACACGTAAGAAATTACAGCTGTCCTATTTTCAAAGCTCCCGAGCCTGATTTGAAAGAGTGACTCAAAACCTTTTGGATATAATATCGATTCGACGGACGAGTTCCAACCGTTCGTACAGTAGCCCCGTGGCTTCTTTGGTGCTGACTGACTGCTCACAGCTGGCAGTCAACATTTAGGTATATACAGTAGCCCCGTGGCTTCTTTGGTGCTGACTGACTGCTCACAGCTGGCAGTCAACATTTAGGTATATACCTAAATTTTGACCGTCAGAAGTGGCAGCTAATAAACACATGTTTTTGCAGATCATATGGTTCGGCGTACGGATACATAATTTGGCCTGGTAACTTTTCAAAGCTGTCAGTCAGCACCAAAGAAGCTCAGTGGCCAAGAGAAGACAGATTGTTGTTCGAATTGCCGTGAAGAGGCGTGGGTGTCTTAAGGTGGGTATGTAGGAGACGCGAGAAAAGGTCAATGTTTTTGTCAAAAAAATATAAAATAGTGCCCCAGTAGAAACATAAGAGTTTAATTTTCTTCACACGGTGATATCAACAGTTGTTGAATATCCGTCAAGGATGTCCTGGAATTTAATGACAATTTTTTTTTCTTCGTTTAAAAAAGTTTGTCTAATGCCACTATGCTCATGACAGATATTATTATTATTATTATTATTATTATTATTATTATTATTATTATTAGCACCGCGTCTTACTACCCGTTCGGGTTATATGCACTTACGCTGACGTGTAATGGTAGGGTGATTGTGAGATGAAATGGAGTACCTACAGTTTAACGTGGGATCCGAACCACGGTGGAGGCCTGGCATTCCACACATTCACAAGATGTCTTGTCAGAGGTGAAGGAAGGGTTTGGTAATCGGATAAATCTGTGCCGGGACCGAGGATTGAACCCCGGCCGCCAGCACATAAGTCTGACACCTTACCCCTAGACCGCCAGGTCGCCCATGACAGATATTCAACAACCGTTGATATCATCATGTGAAAAAAAATAATTAAAGTCTTATTTTTCTACCGGATAAATATTTTATTCATATTGGCAACAACAAAAAATGTATATAAAAACTGCAAAACACTGGTCTTCTATCGCGTTACATGCATCCCCTCCTTAAAATTACCACCTTGTTAAATAGCGGGTGTCAACAAGGGTTAAAAGAAAAGGTGTAATTAAGGGTTCACCGTATCAAAATAATAGTTCTTAGTACCTCGATGACGTTTGGTCCCATTTCCCCCCCCCCCCCCCTCCCCCCCCCNCCCCCCCGTACTCCACGTATTCCTATCTGTTTGGGCTACCCGAATATTTACACCAATGGGGAATAAACTATAAAGATATAAGGTAGCCACATTTGCATGAAAGGAGAGTAGGAAACTATCTGTAAGAAACCACTTGAGTACACTCAGTCGGAATTCGAACCCCAACCTTTCAGTCATCGATAAAACAAAAGATTGAATATATTTTTTTCCCAATTTGAGAGAGTTTTATTTGAATTTATAAAGCTATTAATGGCTTTATCTAAGGATGTGGGGTATGCGGAGGATAATCTCTAGAAAGTGCATCAGCATTACCATTAAAAGAGATAATAAAAACACACACTAAATCACATGTGAAAAATAATTCCTTGTGCGCTCAGACGGGAATTGAACCTTCTCCACGTCATCGGAGATCAATTTAACGCCTTAGACCATTCGGCCAACGTTATGCACGTTTGATCTGATAATAGCTTGAATGTAAATTTGTTTTAAATTCCTTCACATATTTCGATCGTATGTACAGATACCAATAACCTGGCGTCAACAAATTAGAGTACATGTATTAGCACGAATGTAAACCGGCTCCGTGGTATAGTAATCAGATCCCCTGGCTACCAACCTAAGGTTCCCGGGTTCGATTCCCAGCCGATACCCAGAATATGTTTTTCCTAAAGGGGAAACACCCCAACGGCGACTAGACTTTTGTTAACTAGGTCTAAGGGCCAGTTTCATAGTCAGGTTTAGTACGCCTCAAGTGCGGGGCTACACTAAGTACATGACGACACCTACCTAAACTCGAATGGAATGGGCCAGTTTCCTATGCGAGAACGGCCCATTCCATTCTGGTTTAGGTAGGTGTCGTCTTGTATTTAGTGTAGCGCCGCACTTGAGGCGTACTAAACCTGACTATGAAACTGGCCCTAAGTTAGGTTTCACTGGTTACACACCCTCATACTCACCATCACCCTCATACTCACCCATCACCCTCATACTCACCATCACCCTCGTACTCACCATCACCCTCACCATCACCCTCGTACTCACCCATCACCCTCACACTCACCATCACCCTCATACTCACTATCGCCCTCATACTCACTATCACCCTCATACTCACTATCACCATCACACTCACCATCACCCTCACCATCACCCTCACACTCACCCTCACCATCACCCTCACCATCATCTCATCTGGACATGGAAAGAGCCTCCAGTGAAAGGGGGTTCAATTGGTGCATTCGGTCGTCCCCTGGACAACGGTACATTAGTACTGGATAATATTTCCACCATTGGGCTACGAGTGATGTAGCCCAAACGCGCAGTATTATTATTATTATTATTATTATAGTACAAAGTATATATTTTAGGCGCGGGACAGGATCGAACTAGAGTCCCCCCTCCCCTCCCCCCGGTCAGAGAGATTGACAGCCATATAATTAGAACGTTACCGGGAACATAAACTTCCCTCAACCGCCCACAGCCTGTTTGACCTACCCGCGTTTGGTCGATCACCACGTGACGACCCGCCCCCTAATTAGTGAGAAAAGTCCAAACCAATCCCCTGTATGGATGTTAACACCTTGTTTGCGGACGTGTGATGAGTGACATCCTGCGGACCTTTGTTGGGCAGCAAGACCGACCCTTTCATCATACAAGCAACCGCCGCCAATTCTGCGAATAAACTCCTTGGCCGTCTTCCTTCTGGTCCGGTGGTCCGGGGACGGGTAGTTCCCCGCGGAGGGCCCATCATCTTCTGACCCTGTTATTTCAACTTCGCTGTACTCACAGTGTTTGGTAGGTGGTCTTCTGTAAGGGATCTCGACAGTTATGTTGAGTAAACTGCGGTCAGCATTCGACTCACAAATGATGACTGTTTATTTTATCAAACAATATTCCCGCGGTATATTTACTGACCTCCTAGAAATAATCTTCCGCAAATCTTAATCCGCGTCTTGTAAAGCCAGATGGTTTATACTGTTATTATCATCAGATAAAGTATATTTTACAAATGCCTTATCAGCTTGTAAGACGATAAGGTGTATGTATAACATACACACACGCGCGCACACACGCACACACACATACATACATATATATAATAACGGCGTTCCCTTACCGGTTAGGTAAGAAATTGTACTTATAAATATAAAAACAACTCCGTACTTAATCTATGCACACTAATGTTTCTCAACACTTCCCTATCCTTGCACACTAATGTTTCTCAACACTTCCCTATCATTGCACACTAATGTTTCTCAACACTTCCCTATCCTTGCACACTAATGTTTCTCAACACTTCCCTATCCTTGCACACTAATGTTTCTCAACACTTCCCTATCCTTGCACACTAATGTTTCTCAACACTTCCCTATCCTTGCACACTAATGTTTCTCAACACTTCCCTATCCTTGCACACTAATGTTTCTCAACACTTCCCTATCCTTGCACACTAATGTTTCTCAACACTTCCCTATCCTTGCACACTAATGTTTCTCAACACTTCCCTATCCTTGCACACTAATGTTTCTCAACACTTCCCTATCCTTGCACACTAATGTTTCTCAACACTTCCCTATCCTTGCACACTAATGTTTCTCAACACTTCCCTATCCTTGCACACTAATGTTTCTCAACACTTCCCTATCCTTGCACACTAATGTTTCTCAACACTTCCCTATCCTTGCACACTAATGTTTCTCAACACTTCCCTATCCTTGCACACTAATGTTTCTCAACACTTCACTATCATTGCACACTAATGTTTCTCTTCGTCGACCACATCAAGCCCCTTCTTTTTGATCCACACACTCTACCTTCATATATTTGCTTCATCACTCGATCCACACTCATCCTCTCAACATGTCCAAACCAACGTAAGACTCTTCTTTCACATTGACCTGTTGTATTCCCTTTCAAACCTCACTCCTGTATGTATAATATCCTTGAGATTAAGTGGAACTACATTCGATTCTTCCAATGTTTGAAAAAAGGGGGGGGGGGGTAAACTTAACTCATGTTGCAAATAGTATGAATAAATATAATCATAATCATCAACTGTTTCCAACCTGTGGCTGAGCCAGTTTAGTAAAATGCCTCCATCTTCCTCTATCCTTCCACCATTCTTATCCTCTCACTTGCACACTTTCTGTTATCAGCTCCTCTCATCTCTTTCGTGGCCTCCCTTGCGGTCTCTTACCTAAATACTTTTCATTTCCATAATTTTCTCAATTAAGAATGAACTGGTTAACAAAATGGCGAACCTCTTGAATTACTAATTACACTAAAAGATATGTATGGCGGTGGTTTCCATGGCAACGGCTACCATACACAGCTCTAGTGCGGCTAGTTAGTAAGTCACGAACGGAAAATTGAGTTAGCATAGCCTATACTTGTTTACACTACCACTGTATTTAATGAGCTCACGATATTTGACAAAAGGAGGCGGTATGGAGGTAAATTAGTAGGTTTCGCCACCCAGTCCACCTTTCGATATAGGTGGTCTTCTCCAACAAGGTTTAAAGCTGCCGGTCCTGTAATTTACTAACCACGAACATCACAGGGGCCAACTTAAGGCGGTCACCTAGAAAATTATCAATCGCCGAGAGACCACAGGGTTTAAAATTACAATGGTATCCTATTTGTCGTTTTCTGGAACTGATCTATCTTCTCTAAGTTTATACTTCCTTTCGACCTTCACCTGCAACCCCCCTTTGTCATACCAATAAGAAAGGGGAGGAAGCAAAACCAGGTGGGAACTTCTTATCGCAAGGTAAAGACTAGAAAACATTCTAAAGAAATGTTTAAATAAAGAACGTTACTAAGATGAGAGAATAATACTTTAAAAAAGTAATATATTTCAATAAATTTTTAATACATTCGTTTAAAATCTTATTCTTATATCTCACAGTGAAGAGGAAAGCTCACTCACTGATTGATAGTTCTGATATCTTTAAAAAAAATTGTTGTGAACCTACCAAAAAATTGTTTAACTTGCTAAAAGATTAAATCTAAAGCCCTTTTTTTTTATCAAGCCTAGTCTTAGATAATAATAATAATAATATTTAGCACCGCGTCTTACTATACGTTCGGGTTATACGCTTTAAGTACTAATTACTCTAATGGATTAGTACTTGGGAAGGTTGAATTAGAGGAAGTGAGACTGCATTTGCGTGGAAGGAGAGTGGAAAACAATTTAGGGAAAACCACCCCCAGTTCACCCGACCGAGATTCGAGCCTCGATCTCCCCGTCCTCAGCAGTCGAGCTCAACACGACACGTGCGTTAACTAACTACGCCACCGAGCCGGGTCTAGTCTTAGATATACACAAATATGCTTAAAAGGTCGTTGAAAATGAGCTGTCCCATTTTCACACTTTTTTATAGTAAAACTCAAAGCTATAAGGCTAACAGGAAAAAGAGCCTTGTTGGAATCTTTCTGCTTCATTTTGGCATGAGCCTAATTTTAAATAAAGCATCGTAAAATTAAATATCGCGTTTGAGTTGAACGACTGCGCGGTAATTTCTCGCTTACCGAGGCGGCCCCCTTAAGCAGAGTAAGAAAATAGCTGTAGGGCTTACATTTTTTATAAATTTATATAAAATAAATATAATATATAACCTTCCTAAATTTTTTAGAAACATTTAAAGGTTCGGACATTTAATTCGGCCTGTTTGTAAGGTGATTTTGAAGGTCATTTGAATAAATTTAAATTATATTTATTTAATTTAAACCCGCATCGATGGACACGCAGGCTCAGACGTTAACTTCATCTAATTTGTTTTACCAAAGACGTGGAAGTCAGGATTCGAATCTCGGTAGGCTGAATTGGGGCGTTGATTACTTAATGATTTTCGCAGATTTTTGTCAAACTGATGTAAAATTTAGGCCTACAAGTTGTATGGGTTTAAAACGACCCACTTCGGTGACCACGTGGTCTAACGCGCTACCCTCGCAGTAGACTAGACTGCCAATTACGGGGAGATTGAATGAATTTAGGTCATGTGTGAGGGTTTTATCCAAAACTGTTTTCCTTTCTACCTCCACGCAAATGCGGGTACACTTCATCTAAATATAGTTCTAATCCCTAAAACCACTAGTGTAATTAGTACATAAGCATATATTATTATTAGCACCGCGTCTTACTACCCGTTCGGGTTATACGCACTTACGCTAATGTTTAATGGTAGGGTGATTGTGAGATGAAATGGAGGACCTACAGTTTAACGTGGAATCCGAACCACGGTGGAGGCCTGGCATTCCACACATTTACCAGATGTCTTGTCAGAGGTGAAGGAAGGGTTTGGTAATCAGATAAATCTTTGCCGGGACCGAGTATTGAACCCCGGACGCCAGCACAGAAGTCTGACACCTTACCCCTAGACCACCAGGTCACCCATATGAGCATGTAACACGAACGGGTAGTAAGACGCGGTGATAAAGAGAAAAGGAATTAAGTCAAGTTTCTTCGTAGTGAATGAACCCCGACATGAACTAAAAAGTAATATCCCCCCCCTCTCCACCACTTCATCTTGCTTGCGACAAAAGAAAGAATGACCAAAAAAAACAACCAATCTGTTGGGAACCACCAAACTGCCTTGTTTTGTCAAGTTGCCCTAGCAGGGGTAAATAAATAGTGACTCGCTCACTATCCCCTTACGAACAGAAGGTTTATTAACAATAAACACACACAGAGATTGAAGGGGGAGGGGTTTAAGATAAGACCTCTTCAATGGGCCTTGACTGCGAGGCTGACCTTGGTAATCCATTCGACACCGACAGACAACACAGGCACAAGTGACACAAGATTTATTTTTTATAGTCTAGTAGAATTAAGGCATTTTTTTTATAAAATACATATTTTTTAGGTCAACATTTATATTATTTTACTATAATATAAATATTATTTTGTAATTTCTCATTTTATCTATGAAAAGTGACGTCACACATCACATGACTTAACGTAAAAAAAAATTTAAAATTGTTTTAGCAACTTTGTTTGAAGTCCATAAAGTTTCTTTCTCTCTAAATCAGACTATTAAATTAACGTCAATAATAATAGCAGCCCGCTTCGGTGGCTGCATGGTTTAAGGCGCTGCTCTAGCAGTAGACTAGTCTAACGATGAACGGGGGGAATCGAGATTCGAATCTCGGCCGGGTGTAACGAGGATGGGTTTCACGCAAATGGGGGTACACTTCCTATAAATATAACCTTCCTCAACCCTAAAACAAAAGCGTATAACTCGAACGGGTAGTAGTAATACGTAGTGCTAAAAATAAAATAGTAGTAGAAACACCAATAGCAGTACCTTATGAAAACCAGCTATAAAAAACGAACAGTATATTTTAATTATATTTAATAATTTAATAGTTTTTTAGTTATTATTATTATTATCACCACGTCTTACTACCCGTTCGGGTTGTACGCACTTACGCTAATGTTTAATGGTAGGGTGACTGTGAGATGAAATGGAGAACCTACAGTTTAACGTAGAATCCGAACCACGGTGGAGGCCTGGCATTCCCCACATTCACAAGATGTCTTGACAGAGGTGAAGGAAGGGTTTGGTAGTTAAACTGTAGGTCCTCCATTTCATCTCACAATCACCCTACCATTACACATTAGCGTAAGTGCGTATAACCCGAACGGGTAGTAAGACGCGGTGCTAATAATAATAATAATAATAATAATAATAATAATAATAATAATAATAATAATAATAAATATAATAATAATAATAATAATAATAATAATGAAACAGCCGAGTTCCATAAAACAAGTCGGTCTTTATTGGCATCTATTATTTTAACATAATTTTCGTTAGACCATTTCATTACGAAAATAAGTAATAAATCAGATAAATAATTATAACTATATTTATGTACATAATTTTATACATACAAGTAAATTAGTAATTCAGTAATTAAAAATAAAAATCTGAATCGCACTGCACCCCAAGCAATTCAAACAAACACCAGTCACCGACCACACTAAACTAGCAAGAACAAATCCTTTCTTTGATATACCGCCAAGCCCTCGGTCTTTTTTTAACACGAGCGAGCGAATGTTTGCTCGCCCGCTAATCTGCCTGCACTCACCAGACCATTCCTGACTGAGAGAATACTCGCTCTTTTGGTGAATACTCACCTTAGACCATGCGGCCACCGCAAATATTCTTAATTCAAACCGAAACTAATACGATATTTAGATCACTCTAACCCTCCCAACAAACGGGCGATCACAAAAGCCAATCGTAATATTATGGTCTATTGATCAGATTCAAGAAGGTTTTCTTTACCGTTTCATTATTACGGATATTTTTTTATTTATTTCTATTCAAGCGTGGTCCATTCCTTTACTCTTTGCATAGCAGTATATTTATAATAATAAGAGCAACACAGAGGTAAAACTACACAATAACCATTAAAAAATAGCGTTTCCAGGCTGTGGCCAGGTCAGTTAAGTAAAATGCTTCCATCTTCCTATATTCTTCCTCAATTCTTCTTTTCTCCCCGGCACACTTTGTTATCTGCTCCTTCTATCTCTTTCTTGGACCTCCCTTGCAGTTTTCTTCCTATATTCTTTATTTTCATCATTTCCTTTGGCATCTCCTACATCCTCATTACATGACCATACCATCCCAGTCTTGCTTCCTCTACTATCTCATGTACGCCAACATCCTCATTACATACCCATACCATCCCAGTCTTGCTTCCTCTACTATCTCATGTACGCCAACATCCTCATTACATGTCCATACCATCTCAGTCTTGCTTCCTCTACTATCTCATGTACTCCAACATCCTCATTACATGACCATACCATCTCAGTCTTGCTTCCTCTACTATCTCATGTACTCCAATATCCTCATTACATGCCCATACCATCTCAGTCTTGCTTCCTCTACTATCTCATGTACTCCCTGTACCCCCACTCTTTCCCGGATAACTTACTTCCTAATCCTGTTTCTCCTCGTGACAGCTAACATGCTCCTCACAAACCCATAGCCTCCACTTTCCTAATCTCTCTTACATTCAATGTCCATATTTATGTGGCGATATACTGTATTTTCTTTATGTTACCGAAATACATATGACGGAAAAGTGAATAGCAGAATTTATTTATTTACCTTTTACGTTTTTAACATTTTGTCTCTGGGTACTTTTGAATGCACAAACGAGAGTTAAAAAGGTTAAATGAATTGACTACGAAAAGCGATTTATTTTTTTATATATGATTACTTGTGTCGCTTTCATCTCTAACCTCACCACTTTGTTTATATATTCAAAAAAATAATAATGGAAAAGTCTTTGTGCGACTCCAATGAAGCGTCTTTTACCGTGTATTATTAGAGCAGGGTATTGTCGCCCGACTCGCGGTAACGATAAGGGGAGAAAATAAAGATCGGGCCGGGGGGTACGCTCTATAATTCATATCGTCTTAAATGCAACTCAGTAAGGACGGCCATTTTTCATAACATATCTTGATGTATTTATCATTCGATATGTCGATCAAATTATATCGATATATCGGTTGTTTCCGATACATTGAACTGCAATGGTCTGGGCACTATTAGAACTGGTACGGCAGTATCAAGATGGGTGCTGTTCTTTAATGGGTGTTTTTTTCCAACGCGGCCTTCCAATGACAGGGATATGGGGGGTTCAATCCCCGTTGGGTGTACTGAGGGTGTTTTTTTTATATCCTAAATGGTGTTCCACTCTCCCTCTATTCAAATACCGGTACACTTAATCTAAATTCAACCCACCTACAGTAGCCCCATGGCTTCTTTGGTGCTGACTGACATCTCACAGCTGACAGCTAAAAGCTTTGAAAAGTTACCAGACCAAATTATGTATCCCTACGCAGACCAATATGATCTGCAAAAACATGTGTTTAGCAGCTGTCACTTCTGACGGTCAAAATTTAGGTATTATACCTAAATGTTGATTGTCAGAGGTCAGCTGTGAACTGTCAGTCAGCACCAAAGAAGCCATGGGGCTTCTGTAATTCCTTGCACATTAGCGTCATTAGTACAAGCCTATAAAGCCCGAACGGGCAATAAAACGCGGTGCTAAATTAAAATAAGTTGATAAGTGAAATAAACAAATAAAGCATCCTGTGGCCTTGTCCCAAAACCTCCAAAATGGTGTCCCCTTATTTGTATTTATTGAGCCTAATGGCTTTATTTAAAACATGATTTGTGTACTAAATATCTCAGGTACGGTTTATATAATGCCGGTTGTATTCTAAATACATATTATTATTATTATTATTATTATTATTATTATTTAGGAAACCAGTAATAATAGAGAAGGTTTGAGAGACGTAATCCTGAGAACGGAAATTCGATAATATCAATAAAATGGAACAAAAAGCAGTTTTGTGCACGTGATCCAATTAATTCCGGGATCACGATCAACTTAAAGTTCCCTTAAGGTTAGCTTAACGTAGCTTAACGTAAATGTTCTCCTCGTGTTTTTAAATGGAAGCGATCACGATGCAGTTAACTTAACTTAATAGATGTCCTCGGAGGTATTTCACGTTAAGTGAACGTTACATGAAGGATATCACGTGATCTAGCTAGCCAATCATTATGGGAGTGACGCCTATAGGACTATTTAGTAATTAATTTGTTGGTTTCATGACCAAGGTTTACTCTTTAGCTTCAGTTTATAGTAAATGAGTGTCCTGGTGGTCTAGGGGTAAGGTGTAGGACATCTGTGCCGGGGTTACGGGGTTCAATCCTCTGTCCCGGCACAGATTTATCTGATTACCAAACCCTTCCTTCACCTCTGACAAGACGTGTATTAATCACAACTTGTGAATGTGTGGTATGCCAGGCCTCAACCGTGGTTCGGATCCCACGTTAAACTGTAGGTCCTCCATTTCATCTCACAATCACCCTACCATTACACATTAGCGTTAAGTGCGTATAACCCGAACGGGTAGTAAGACGCGGTGATGATGATGATGATGATAATAATATATTAAATGGACAATAAAACAAAATAATTAAACTAAAATAAGAAAGCTAGATTTATCAAAAAAGTTTAATGATAAATATTTACTATACCATAATCTGAAACTTGAAAAATGACACCTGGACACGGGCATCGAAGCCGGGACCTTTGACTTAGTACGCCAACGCTCTACCACTGAGCTATACATCAGTCATCCCGTTCTAAGGGTCATTCTTCACTCATATTTCAAGGCAGAGTCCAGGTGTCATTTTTCAATTTTCAGAATATGATATACAGATAATCCTCACTAAAAGCATAAATAATAGCTTTGGTTATTTGATTTATTATATCGATTGAAAACTGTAAACATTCACAGATCATCACTGTACAACTAGTTCAAATCACAGATCATACTCGAGAATGATGATGTTTGTCTCGAGTTGTTTTAAGTTACGTGAGCCTTAAGTGAACGTTACGTTAAGTTAAATTTAAGTTGATCGTGATCTCAGCATTATTATTGGCAGATGTGTAATTTAAATAGTCCGTGATTGTTATTCATGGTGTCTACTAAACTTGACCAATGAAATCCCCGACCTTTTCCCTGATTTCCCCAGATCATTTCCTAAAATTCCCGACTAAAAAGTATGTCACATCCTTCTAACTCGCCCCCCCCCCCTCCTCGTTTTTCTATTAATCTTTTTTATGAATAATAATAAGTTTTAAAATTTGTATTAAAATTGTTTACTAGGAATTAAAAACATATTACACAGCTA
>CABFOW010005598.1:16149-34794 GCA_902141385.1 Timema californicum
AGGGGTAAGGTGTCAGACTTCTGTGCTGGCGGCCGGGGTTCAATCCTCGGTCCCGGCACAGATTTATCTGATTACCAAACCCTTCCTTCACCTCTGACAAGACATCTTGTGAATGTGGGGAATGCCAGGCCTCCACTGTGGTTCGGATTCCACGTTAAACTGTAGGTCCTCCATTTTCCTCTCACAATCACCCTACCATTACACGTTAGCGTAAGTGCGTATAACCCGAACGGGTAGTAAGACGCGGTGCTAATAATAATAATAAAAAATATATAGGAGTGTATTCCAAAGCTGTGAAGAACAAAATATGATAAATATATCATTTTTTATTTTGTATTTTTTTATTATTTAGGACCAATATTTGTAATTTGAATCGACAAATTTATTCAAATATAAATTCATAATGCCAAAGAAGCTTCCCATGAGGTCGTCCGTACTGGAGAATTTAACTTCAACAATTTTTAATCACTAATTAATCCAGGCCCACTTTAGACATTTCTGAGTCGGACAGTAAAAAAAAAATAGAGGAGTCTGAGTCGAAGACTTGGTGTCCTTTTTACCACACCTATTTTTTTAAACCTTAGATTAGATACATGTCTGACCACAGATGAAAAAATAGGGTGGATCGACACTTCATTGTCAATTTTTGGGGACAGTCGTTGAAATAAGAATTATATTCCATACTTAATTTGTCCCCCCATTTGTTAAATAAAAATGTAATACAATCTATATCAATAAAATTAAGAGTTTGTTTGTAAGTTGTCATGAGCATTGTGTGATATCTACTACACACAGGGGCCTGCAATTTTAAAATTACTAGCCCCTGTGCATAAATATGTGCACCTACAAACCAGAATTTTAAAATTTTTATTAGATTTTCCAACTAGCCTATATTAAAAACTGGGAAAAATAAAATGAAGAGTTTTTTTCTGTTTGAAAAAATTAAAAGCAATGCCAGGTACTTCTGTTAGTTTTAAATATACATGGATTAAATAAAAAATGTTATTCTCAAGTTGATTGCGTGCTTGTTTACTTACTTTTAGGAATTAGGAACTTGAAAGTTCATTACTGCAATCACAAAAGTATGCCACCTATCTCAATCTTGAGCTAGTTCTATCCAGTCCACCTCATTTTACCTTATCTCTATCTTGAACTAGTTTTATCCAGTCCACCTCATCACACCCTATCCCTATCTTGAGATAGTTATATCCAGTCCACCTCATTACAACCTATCTCTATCTCGAGCTAGTTCTATCCAGTCCACCTCATTACAACCTATCTCTATCTTGAGCTAGTTCTATCCAGTCCACCTCATTACAACCTATCTCTATCTCGAGCTAGTTCTATCCAGTCCACCTCATTACAACATATCCCTATCTCGAGCTAGTTCTATCCAGTCCACCTCATTACAACCTATCTCTATCTTGAGCTAGTTCTATCCAGTCCACCTCATCACACCCTATCTCTATCTTGAACTAGTTTTATCCAGTCCACCTCATCACACCCTATCCCTATCTTGAGATAGTTTTATCCAGTCCACCTCATTACACCCTATCCCTATCTCGAGCTAATACTATCCAGTCCACCTCATTACACCCTATCCCTATCTCGAGCTAGTTATATCCAGTCCACCTCATTACACTTTAGCCCTGTCTTAAGAGAGAACCGGTAAAAGTATTGTTTTGTATATTCTGAGTTTTACAGTTCTTGACAGCAGGCGAGACACCAACAACTTATATTTAACTTCACATATTTATTAATGCCAAATCCGACACCTTAGCTCAGTCTGTCGCATGTGTGCCTACTGAGCTAAGGGTTCCGGTTTCAATTCCCAGAATAACCGAAAAATGTATCATTTGGTGAAATGTGGGTTTAGTCCTTCAAATTGATGAATTAACAGCCGGAAGACTGGATGTTGTGCCTGTCCTAGTCTTAAGTTATATTATAAGACATATGAAGCTATGACAGGCCTAGCGAACAGGCAGTGGAAAATATATGGCTAGAAGAAAAAACTGACCACAGGCTGGAAACAGTAATGGGTATGTAATATCCCTAAATAAAAATTTATTTTAAAATTATTTCATTTTTCATTCATTTACTTGGGCTTCTAAGGTTTTGGATATCAGTTATCTAACTTTTTTTATTTTAGCTTTAATGTGTGGATAGCTCAAGTTATTTCAAACTATGTTTAACATTTTTCTGAAATTTTTAAAATGTCATGCTATCCATGAATATTATGGGGGGGAACTAGTAATGAAATAAACACAAAATTGGCTAATTTTTTGTAAATATCATCCCATTTTACATTTGATTCAAACCTTCAATACTCAAGCTGGGTAGATCATACTATGAAAAGAGGGGGAGGGGGGTGAGGGGAATTTGTATACATGTCAACAGTAGGCCCATGGTAAAGTGGTAAAACAGTTTATGATTTATAACACAAATTTATAAATAACCTCTAACTCATAAACAAAATGAGTTTTGCTTTATACAATGCCTATCCCTTTAAATCCTGATAAAAGCAATTTTTAATTCTCATATTATTCTGCAACAATTAAAAGTGATGTGTAAGTCTAGTAAGCAAACACAACAAATATTTCTTTTTTCAGTCCATTTTGCTTTCATGAATGAAAAAGTCTCTTTCAATGTGAGAGTTTTTACATTGAATAACAATTATATAGGGTTGTAACAATTTAAAAATGATTTTAAGTCAACTTTAATTTTGCATTCTTTCTTAGATTTAATGAAATGATTAAATGGGCTGGAAGTTTATCTAAATAAAAGCACAATAATAGTGTAATCTATAGTTATAAATTGGCACTAACACATCAATGGCATTGAGATTTGTGGTTCACTTGGTGCTAATATAAAACCAAAGCCAGCTGGAAATTTTTAAACTTTTATTTTTAACCATGATGCTTTACCAGATTAAATTAAGTCTGTCCGGTATTAAGTGGATGCTGGACATCATATAAAAACATTACCTACAACTTTTTAGTACAAAATAGTAATGTTTGGTCCCATGATGGTCTATAGTTGGTGTATGGTAAATAAATATTTTAAATAATAAAATTGTGTTTACTATCAACAACACACCTAAAATTAAAAACAACAATGCAATAATCAAGAAAACTATGTGTAAATAATATTTGTGTTTTTATACTAGAAAATAAAACTTAGATACAAATAAAGTCACTGCTTAATTGAATTAAGAAAAATTCAAAAGACTTATAAATACCATGTGACATAACCTTCAAGCCGTTTATAGAATGAAACTAGAGAGAACCATTGACTAAATTTTATTTTTAGCTTTGCTAACTTAAATGAAACTACTTCTAAGAAATAAGCGAAATGTATTCTCACCTTTTAATCTAAAGAGGCGAATCTTTCTTAGAGTTGTCTAAACACATTTAAAAAAAAGTCGAACAGTGAATTTTAAACCTCGATTATTAATAAATGTATATAGTTCGTTCGTTGTTCGAAAGGAATAAGCCAACGTTGATGTTTCCGATAAGTGGTTATCAATATTGGATTATTTATACAAACACTGAAGAATATTGGCACTTTCAAACATTCATTTAAAAAATAGCAAACGAGTTAATAAATCCGGAAAAACATAACCCCATACATTAACCTCCTACGGAAACGTCAGCGGTAGCCATATCATTGGAAATGTGAAGTTGGGGATTGAGACGTAATAAAAAATTTAGAAATCAAATTACGAGAATCAATTTAAGAAAAATGTGATTAAATCAATCAAGAAAAAAAATTTAAGTAAACAATAAGTATCAAAATCGCTTTGGGAATCGTATAACGTCTACTTGAGAATTTAAAGAAAAACAAATGACACTAGCAGTACACACTTCCCAATGGTATAACTTTGTGAATACGGGTGCAACCTATCGGGCTTAAGATGAACCTATTTAGATTACGATGACTCTCTTGATAATATATTAAAAATTTACTGAATTGTAGAAAAATAAATTACATTTTGCTTCAACGTAACAAGTCGAATATAATTTGAATAATAAATTAAAATATTTGTTTCTAATTGAATAGTTTAAGTTGCAGCCTCAATTTCTAACACAAAATGACTTGAAACCGCAAAATGTAACAAGAAATACAGACAATCAGATCGGGGCGCAGAGTCGAACAAAGTAAAATGGTCTGAAAACAAACTATTATTACTTAATGACTCGCAACCCATCTTGTTGCAGAAATTAAGAACGATCAACTGCCGTCCTTCCTAACAGACTATAGAAATACATCAATACCTTAGATCCTTAGAATATTCACGGGGAGGGTTAGAAAGTAACACAAAAATTAAAGAAGATGATAAATGAAGTTTTGTAATTTTAATTTCAAGAATTAGTTATCTTGGCGACTAATAAAAACATGTTTGGTAGTGTTTTCTCTTTCATAGGGCAGTATGCACGATTTAGGATAGTGAATTTAATTATCTCCCAAAGAAGTGTCATTTAAACACATAGAAAAATTATTCCCATGTAAAAAGAGCTTCTAACTAATATTAACCCCTATTTTAATATTTATACAGTTCTTCATATGCTAATCCAAGTCCCGCGTAGTAATTCTACAAACTAAACAGTAAACATTTAATTAATAAATTTGGAAGTGTAAATGTGTAGATGCTCTAATCATCATGAATACACTAAAGAAATATTAAGTCAGAATAAATTAGCTAGAAAGAGGTAAACAACAATAAAGGATAGTTAAATAAGGTAACTAGCTAAGATTACTTTTGTTTTGGATGCAACTCTTTGTAGAGTATTCTTACGTTCAAACGATAACTTAGGTTGTAGTGTAGGAAATATTATTATACCCTAATTTTAGTAGTAATCACGTTCTGGAAGTTCTTAATATGAAACATAGAAATTTATGAACCTCTATTACTAACCTTTCTTCACCTCCCTTTATTTAAATACTCTGGAATTGGCTATTTACCTGGAGATTTATGGTTATTTAACTTCCCATTATTACCTACTTTGACTTCATTAATACTTGGATCTGGGACTAGTAGTTCAACAGTATGTATTTTTACACCCTCACTGAGTTTGGATCCTTCATGAACATTCAAAATATACTTGAAGTTGTCATTCCATCCACTTCAAACAAAGTTTAAACTTGTTTGGAACATTAATAAGCTGTGATTTGCTACATGTTTAATAAATCACCTTCACTCCAGTGTTTAAAGATTCTGCCACTACTAGCGCTAATTATTCATCAATTCACGATCCATATAGCAATCTTATAAAAAAAAATTGCTTGGTACTATTGTATGTGCTGCTACTAACATTACATTTCCATAGGTTTATTTATGATTAATAGTGAATTTAGCTTTGAGACCTGAGTAGTGGCTAAAAGCTAAAATGAAAAAACTTCTAACTTGATCCTTGACTTTAGCTTCCTCCACAGAATACAGATACTGTTAACCTAATCATTGACAGATACTGCTCTGCTACGTTGACAAATTTTATGCCTAAAAAATAAAGTAACGTCTTCTCAAAGTCCATATATGTAAATTGGGATTATAATGAATGATAATTAGGAAAAGGTTAACATTTATCAAACTTATCGTAATTTCAGATATCTATCTTTCTTACCATATGAAAAAAAACTATGGCTGTATCTGAATATTCTACTTCCGCCGTCGACACTTGACGTTCACTCGATAGTTGCATTAAAAATCACGTGATCAAGTGTAGAATCGTCCGAATAGTCACGAAGTGTGCCGATGCACCCTTCCCGAGTCCTTGACACGCCGTTGACGTGGAGTTTGACTGGCAACTATTTACTAATTTTTCGTCTGCTAGGGTAATGTGATCTGTGATAAAGTATTTTCACTATACGGGTACTACTTTTCTTGTAGTGTTTTTGTGTTGTGTTGTAAATGTTTAGTTAAAAGAAGTGGGAATGGATATTAAAACTTATCCGTTTTATTTACTGATGATAGAGGGCGTTTAAAATAGTTTCTAGGATCACTGGTAGGAAGCAGCACTGTGGACTCAAGTGCGCGTAAATTGTAAATTTATCAAGTCTGCATCAAGTCAAGTGTACTTGACTATTCGGATACAGCCATCAAAGCAATATTTATTTAAATAAAACTATGGAAATGCTAATAGTGTTTGAATTGGCCGACAATGTTTAGTTTTGATGTATTCGATTGGACAAATATTTATCCATACGTTGGCTGTTGATACAATATCAAGTAATTAAGAGTACAAAAATAGTGCTCAAAATTAAAAACTTGTGTGGTATATGTAGATCAGTTTTATTAAATATCTTTTATTTTACCACTTAAATCTAAATATTTTGGGCATAAAACAATTTGATTACATATGACAAAGAAAATACACAATGATCTTTATATTAATTCTTTGTGTTTTGGCTTTTGCTATAAGACTAATTTATGTATTTTATGAAATACACAAAAGAAACAAAATATCTTCGAAAAAGACCACTAATTCAGTTAAAACAGTTATTGTAGTGGGTTCAGGAGGTCACACGACTGAAATGCTTAGGCTTGTCCAGAACCTCAACAATGAAAACTACAATCCTAGAATTTATATTATGGCCTCTAGCGATACCACGAGTGAAGTCAAAATCCATAAATTGGAGGACTGTTTTAAAAGTAACAACAGACAATATGAGATAGTGAAAATCCCAAGGAGCCGTGCTGTTAATCAGTCGTATTCTTCTTCAGTTCTGACAACTTTGTTTTCCACTTTAAAAAGTGTGCCCATAATGTTAAAAAACAGGCCAGAACTAATTTTATGCAATGGACCAGGGACATGTATCCCGATATGTTTGATCGGATTCTTCATGAGATTGTTTTGGATTTCTCATACACGGATTATTTTTGTTGAAAGCATTTGTAGGGTTAAAAGTCTATCGCTATCAGGAAAGATACTATTTTGGTTTGCAGATGTAATAGTAGTGCAGTGGCCACAACTAAAAGCACTTTACAAGAGGACGTGTTATTTTGGCAGACTGTAGGAAAGGAATCGAAATAAAAGAATGGTGTAAAACTGTAGTGTCCTACAGATAATTTTGAGTTTCAATTGCTTACCTTTAGAAATGTTACCCAAGAGATGCTATTATGTATTTAAACAAAGTAAAAATGGTACCAAACAGCTGTATTGAATTAAACTTTGAAGGGGATAGAAGGAAGGACACCACTAAAATTATGTGTTTTGTCTTTTAATTTGTAAACTTTGAGGCCTACAATTTTCTGGTAAGTGTGTAGCCCTTACCCTTCTATCGTCCTCTCAATGTTCAATTTATCTTGTATTTAATTTATTGTAAACATTATTCAGGTCAAGAACGTTTACAAGTTTTTATTCACGAAAAGGGATACACTTTTCTTTTTATCAAACACAGCTAAAGCTAAGAACTTTTAAATCTTATATTATTTTTTATGTTTGTAGCCTATCAATTTACAGCTAAGGAAAGCTTTTTTTCTTTCTTTTATTTTGCATATAAAATATTTCATTAATAGCTTACATATCAAAATAAACTTTATTTGTTATTGGCCTACTAATCCAAAGAACATAACCTCACTAAGACGAGAGTATGTGTAAGATGGTTCACAATTGCAGCTTACGTAAACTTTCAAGAGAACACGGCTGTCTCTCACTATGCGACAATGCTGGTTAACACTTTCAGATTAGAAAGAAAATTGTAGAAGTAGCCTACCTTATAACTTGCCCAAGGTCGGGGTGTGGCCATTTTTATTCACCATTTTGAAAACACGATGTAAAGTGGTTTATAACCATTTTTGTACCCGCTTTGATGGCCACATGGTCTAACACTCTACTCTCTCAGTAGATTTAGACTGCTGATGATGAGGAGATTGAGGTTAGAATCTCGGTCGGGCGTACCGAGGGTGGTTTTCCACCCTCCTTCCACACTGGTAAACTTCCTATTAATATAACCTTCAAAATCATTAGTGTAGTTAGTACTTAAATTTATAACCCATACGAGTAAGACAAATACTTATGGGTAATTTTTTTATCACCACATTTTACTATCCGTTCGGGTTATATGCGTATATACCAATTACGCTAATGGTTTTAGGGAGGTTATATTTAGAGGAAGTGTACCCACATTTGTGCGGAGAAAGATTGGAACAACCACCCTCGGTACACCCAGCTGAGGTTTGGACCTCGATCTCCCTGTCATCAGAAGTCTAGTCTAATGCGAGGGTAGCGCATTAGACTATGCCACCATCGAAGTAGTTTATTTTTGTGTAATTAATATTATATTTTGATATGATGTATATTTGTAATCGCTTGCTCAAAAGTAAGACACCAACATGAGAAGATGTGGCATATATACCAGACAAACTATAATCATTTCATTGTGTATCAACCCACAGTGCTGGCCGCAGTCCAGTTTCTCTTATAAATCCTTCTGAATTAAAGACTCCTTTGTTTTTATCCATCCAATAAAACTTAAAACAAAACCATTTCTGTGCCAAACTTCAGCTCAGGCGTGCTAGAGTAAAAGGTTACACCAAGACTAATCCCTTAGTGGCAGGGGAGAGTGGGCAGCTCGCTCAATAGACCTCTGGAGAAATACCTACTACGTAACACACTATATTCTGCAGGGTTGGACACATCCTTAGGAGGAACTATCTTCTGCACGACGTTATAAAAAGAAAGGTTGAGGGAAAGAGGAGCTTAGGAAAAATGAGGATTCAAATATTGGATGACTTGAAGGAAAGAAGAAAATTCTGGTAGTTGAAGGTATATTGGAGGTCCGAGTTCATTGACAAAAGGAATGAACCTGTCGTAAGACAAAATACATAATAATAATTCTATCGATAGCTTTAGCCTTTCATGAACCGGCTTATGTGCGCTCGTCTGAAAGAGGACTGTGAAGCCAAATAAAGACATTTTACATAATTGAATAAAAGTTATAGATAATTATGCATGATAGTGAAGACAGGAGAATAAAATGTAAACAGATTCAATTTGTGATCTAGATATTTTATAGACTAATATCCCTTCAGTCCTTGACCTCCAATTCGTGTAATTAGGTTGATTGGCAACACCGAATCAACACATTGTCTCTGGGCACTGAATATTTATGCAATCTGTGCTTTAAGTGAGATCAACTATTTAACAACACTGGACTTTTTTTTTTTTAAGCTATATCAACAGAGGTGACCTGGCGGTCTAGGGGTAAGGTGTCAGACTTCTATGCTGGAGGCCGGGGTTCAATCCTCGGTCCCGGAACAGACTTATCCGATTAACAAACCCTTCCTTCACCTCTGACAAGACATCTAGTGAATATGGGGAATGCCAGGTCTCCACCGTGGTTCGGATCCCACGTTAAACTGTAGGTCCTCCATTTCATTTCACAATCACCCTACCATTACACATTAGCGTAAGTGTGTATAACCCGAACGGGTAGTAAGACGCAGTGCTAATAATAATAATAATATCAACAGAGCCCCCCCCCTCCTTTACACCCACTGCCTCCCATTCTTCACTTACATGCTGAAGATTCAGATGATCTAATAAGTGCTGAAGATTTTAAACCAAACTTGCGAAAAACTTTGTGATTTTGTATATGTTTAGAATTTTTAATAAACATGATTTTATGGATTTTTTTAGTATCCAAATGTTTGTTTTGTATAATAAATGTTTGAATATAATACCTTTTCCAGGTAATATGTGTACCCCAACGCATTAAAACTAGTTGTGGTAGCAAGGGTGTGTTAGGCAGGGTGGCCTTAAATGAGAAGCTTCGTGATGGAGCCTTCAAAAACACTTTCTTGACTGTAGAAATAATAGCATTACCATTTGGAAAATGTGATCTAATATCTTCTGCAACACTATGAACAGCATACTTTTAAGCTCGCAGTTGCTTTCAACATGTAGGCCGCACTGTCTGTCAACAACACCGAAAACCTTTCATTGTTGTTTTCTGATGGCCACAGTAAAACTATATTAACAAATTAACTTATTTATAATTCTCATTTTTACAGGACTAACACCGCAAATCATTAAATTAACACAGTATATCTTGTTCAATTAAACCATATACTTAGGCAAAGCATCATGAACAACTTTGGCAACTGTTGAGCTGTTGGTTGCCTCAAACATCTTTGAAACAACCAAGTGGGGTTTCCCAGGACCCGTAGAATCTAGTTTTCCAACCACAACATTTGCAACATATCTGCCACAGCGGTCAGTGGTTTCATCAACAGTAGCCAGAAGTGTCATTTTTCCAATATGTTCTTGGGACTTCTCAACTGTCTTAAACGAAATAAAAATAATGTTTATTGTAAATCAAAATCGATACAATTCAGTTAATTTTTTTTTTATGTCAGAAAGAAAATACTGCTATAGTAAAAACTTACGGATAAATAGGTTGAATGCAAGTAGTATTTCCCCAGAGTTGATTCGTCCGGTATCTTCATGTTGGTATATTTGTAGAGAAAAGAATTGAAATCTGAATTCTCCAGCTTCTTCCAAGGAATACTTGCGGCTACCATCATAAAGCATAAATCAGCAGACAATTGCTCTTGGGTTCTATCGGCATCGTTAACTTTAGGAAAAAAATTGTTGTGATCCTGTTTTCTTTATGGAATTCTTCATTATGTATTGCAGTAATTTTGTGTTGTTCTAAGTGATACTTCTCTCATTTTACCTTAAATATCATAAATGGAAATTTTCATCTATTAATATATGTGCATTCTACAAATTAACAAAGCATCACCTAACAAAAGAACTAAGATTAATTTTGTTGTTGTAAAATTGCCATGTTACGCTTTGATAAATATTCCCACTTTGTTGTTGAAATCCTTCAATAAGAACAAAAAGAATTGTGGTTTACTTTTAAACAGTAGACAAAATATTTAATAAAAGCCTTGACTTTCAAAATTAATAATTTCATTTACCCTTTTTGAAAAGGTTACTTACCTCTTTGGAAAACGCCTGACAAAAAATTATTTTGCCATCCGTTGTGAAATTCCTATCCCCACCAATCCCCTGTTTGAACAATGCACATTTACATAGTTTCAACCCTTCCTTCGCCTCTGACAAGACATCTTGTGAATATGGAGAATGCCAGGCTTCCACCGTGGTTCGGATTCCACGTTAAACTGTAGGTCCTCCATTTCATCTCACAATCACCCTACCATTAACACATTAGCGTGAGTGCGTATAACCCGAACGGGTAGTAAGACGCGGTGATAATAATAATTATCTACACTGAGTCCAATACAAATACAAAATAATGAACAGATATGCACATCTAACAACAGTGTAGTATACACAACCACTGAATGAACTGACACTGCTGTGCGCTAGAAGAAAATCGTGACCAGTCTGAACCTATCAGACGGCTGGACACACGGGTTTTACCTACCTATCACGAGTACCCACGTGGAGTAACCTAAGGAGAGAAGAAAGGAGGGGGGAGGGTCAGCCACAAGTATTATTATTATTATCACCGCGTCTTACTACCCGTTCGGGTTATACGCACTTACGCTAACGTGTAATGGCAGGGTGATTGTGAGATGAAATGGAGGACCTAGAGTTTAACGTGGAATCCGAACCACGGTGGAGGCCTGGCATTCCACACATTCACAAGATGTATTGTCAGAGGTGAAGGAAGGGTTTGGTAATCAGATAAATCTGTGCCGGGACCGAGGATTGAACCCCAGACCCCCAGCATAGAAGTCCGACACCTTACCCCTAGACCACCAGGTCACCCAGCCGCAAGTAGTTAGAAAGAAAACAAAGGGGGTGGGAGGAAGAGAGAGATATAAAAAAGGCACTTTAAGGCTCCCATTTGTAAAATAGGCACTAAACGACGAAATAGGCCGTTATAAGCACTATAAAAGTTATCACATTATCTTCGCAATCATCGAAAATAAACTTATACCTCAAAAGGCTACTTTTCAAAACATAGGAATAAAAAAAAGGTATTTAGGGCAAAATCCAACCCCTGATGATTAGCAGCAATGAACTCTCTTAAAATAAAAAATCCTCAATGCTAATTTAAAATAAATATACATAAACTACACTGAGAGAGAAATTAATTCCTTATTTATCTTTATTCCTAAAATTTATCACAAATAGACCAAATTAATTCAGTGTGTGTGTGTCATCCCATGGTAATATTTTAGGTACCAAACATGAAATAAAATTATGCAATTAATTGAGTAGACTTAATAGCGATTTTTAGAAATTCAATGTGTATAGACTTTACATTTTTCTAACAGCGAACAAACTATAAAAAAAAAATTCATACAAGCTATATCAGACAATCTTGGTTATATCTGTTTATAAAGAGAGTAACATTATAGCTAGCATTTCCACTTATATGAAACATGTAGGGAGCCGTTTCAGTGGCCGCATGCTCTTAAGGTGTCGTGTAAGTCTAAACTGCCAATGTTATGGAAATCAAGAGTTCTAATCCTGGTAAGGTGTATCAAGGGTGGTTTTCCACTCTCCCTCTATGCAAATGTGGATACACTTACTCTAAATTCAATAGTCATCATCCTTGTGACGGTGGGGAATGCCAGGCCTCCACCGTGGTTCGGATCCCATGTTAAACTGTAGGTCCTCCATTTCATCTCACAATCACCCTACCAGTTGCACATTAGCGTAAGTGCGTATAACCCGAACGGGTAGTAAAACGCGGTGCTAATAATAATGATAATAATAATAATAATAATAGTCATCATTCCTTGCTCATTAGCATAAATGGTACATATGTGTGTAACCTGAATAGGTAGTAAGAAATGATGCTAAAAAACCAAGTATGACTATGTAGTCTGTAAAGGGCTTTAAGAGTGTCCTTCATAGCAGGCCCAACTCGTCTCGCGTGAGGTTTGGGAGTAAAAGGGAAAAGAAAACCCCTACGATATGACAGAAATGTGTGCAGTACATTCGTATTTGAATGTCCGCGGTGACGATGGACAAAGTTTCTTGTTAATAACTACAGTATGTCCCTGTTATGACAGAATGAAGATTTGTGGACATTGCTTATCTGTGAAGACATTCTAAAATGGTCAAAAACGGCCTTTTCATTGCGGTTTTTATCCAAATATCATTTAGTATTTCAACAATGTTCAGTATTAGGAACTTCTATTTGCTATTTATCTCCATTAATGTTTGATCAGAAATGATCCACATGCAATATTGTTGGTGTAAATTAACAATTTCTAGCCGACTGTGTCTCAGAGTTGATTGGTATGTTATGCACTCTCTTAATATACAGTGTTCATTTTCAACTAAGCTACCATTTTACAAAACATAATTTAAAGTTAATGAAACAAATAGCCGAAACTATTGTTAATGCATTTTAGTGGGGATAATCCCTCTTAGATATCATATTCTGAAAATTAAAAAATGACACCTGGACACGAGAATCGAACCGGGGACCTTCAACTTAGTACGCTAATGCTCTTACCACTGAGCTATCGACTTCCGCACGTCCATCTTAGACTCTGCCTTAAACTATGAGTGAAGAATGACCATGGGCACGGGACGAATCCTGGATAGCTCAGTGGTAAGAGCATTGGCATACTAAGTCGAAGGTCCCGGGACCAATTCCGTGTCCAGGTGTCATTTTTCAATTTTCAGAATATAATTTAAAGTGTAAGCTTACTAACAGTGTTAAATCAAGAACTGTATTAGTTTTTAAATCCAAACAGAGAATTCTAATTCAATATATATTTTTTTAAGATTCAAACTACCATAACATGGCTTACAGATTATGTTATCAAATTTGAGTGTAAGGTTAGGTCTAAGCATGGAAACCATTGGAAAGTATAAGACCTAGGATTTAGGTACATAGAAAGGATCTTTGAAAGATGTTAATAATTCCATTTAAAAAAGAAAAAAAGCATTAAAATATTTAGCTAGGCTAATAAAATGGCCTAATTAATTTGTGAGCAAAATAAAGTACCTTTTCTGTATTTATGTCATGTTGGTTACTACTAATTTACACATTGTACACCATGGGGGACTCCCCCAAAATACAAACAAAAAATAATTATAACATTATCTTGAATGAAAATTGACGATGAAACTCTGAACTATATTTTTAGTTCCAAGAGTGTAAATTTATTCCATAAAAAGTATAGGCCGATATCAATTATTAGTGAAGCAAGAATAGGTCTAATTAAATATATTCTTATACAAAATTTTTATATATCTTATTTTCCTCTCCACGCAGGTCAGATTCGTCCACCCTATTTCCCCCCAACAATGTCTTGAAATGACAGGCGTCAGACAATATTTGAAGAATGAGCCCCCCCCTCTCCCCGAAAGAAAATTCTGGGTATGTCTCTTGACGGCAACAGCATAAAAATAGCTAGAGACTACCTAAATAAACTTTCTTTTACTTAACATTTAATTTTCTCAGGCCTGGATGATTTGAAGGTTAGGTTGTAATTCATAGAATAACAATTAATTTTAAACAAATTATGATTATCAAATAAAATCTATGCTGGTTTGAAGGTTGGATGTGTTTCAGGAAATGCTGAGGAATAAAAAAGAACCAATACCCTGTGAAAGTGTCAGGTATTGCGGTAGACCTTCATTTATGATACCAGTACTCGTGAAAGTGACCCGATACATGCACATATCTTTCTTGTAGCTTTTAACGAGCACGCAAAACAACTGCAAAACTTAAACATAGGCCTATACAAATCATGGACATTTTATTTGACCATATGGATTGTCTTTTTTTTTTAACGATTAAGTCTGCAGGAATTGTTTTCTCTGTCTTGTTGATCCTTTTCACATCTTGCAACAATGTATTTAAAACCTTATATAATAGTTCAGTGTAGACTTGGGACTGTTTTGCATAATGTTTCATACTTTTCACCTCTATGCCGAAAAAGTCTTCATTATCTTTCACCTTCTGTCTCATATAAACCACTGTAGAGTACATCAGATCAAGTTGCCTCAAGATGCCGCAAAGTGTCACCACCATGTTGAGCACACTAAATGGCTCTTCTCGAGGTATTATGTGGACACTCGATTTTTTCCAAGGTGTTTTGTGAAATACCTCGATGGCATCCAAGAGTTTGGTCCTGTAACGCGGTGCCATGTCCAGCTCTGCCAACTGCCTATCGGTAATTGTTAAAAGATTTTTCAAGTCGATCTTATGGTTCTTGAACTCAGGGGCAAACTTTTGAAGCCCTAAATCAGACAAAATGCTTACCACTTCCTTCTTTAGAGTAGAGTTAGAGTCACGAGCTTCCTCTAAAAATTCAATAAAAGACGATCTTACATTGCAGTTACCGATGTTTTCCACTGTCTGTGGGATTTCACCACCACCAAGAAGCGTTATTAGATTCTCCTTATTTCCTGTGATGGCTATTTCTAGGGGCCTACGACCATGACGATCGATTATATTGAGTAGAGCCCCCCGATCAAGTAACAACTTTACTATGTTTTCATCTCCTCTACACACAGCATAATACAATGCAGTCCACCCTTGATTATCTTGGGCATTCACATCTGAATGCTCCAACAATGCGTGCACAATGCTCTCATAGCCCTCTTTGCAAGCCAACATGAGTGCCGTGAGACGGTGTCGATTGCAAGCCTTCGCATTCGCACCAAACTGTAGTAGTAGTTTGACACACTCGGTCAAACCCTCTTGCACGTGCTTACTGCCGGAGGCTGCGGCCATTAACGTTGTGAACTTGTCCTTGCTGAAGTTAGGGTTAGACCCTTTCTCCAGTAAGTACTTAACAACAGGGAAATTGCCCATGGATGCAGCATGCATTGTGGGAGTCCAGTCACCTTGCAGCGTTTCATCAATTTGCACTTTGCCTTCTTCAAATAATTTCTTGACCTTGTCTATATCCCCATTTATGGCAGCTTGCCTGTATTGTTCCACTGAGGATTGTTCCACACGTTTTATTGGCGGTTTATTGTCTTTTACATTAAAAGTCACTATATCAAATTCACAATCAGAAAAATCATCTTCACTAGAATCACCTGCTGGCCGAAAAACAGCCATTTCTATCACATTTAATTTAAAATGTTTTTGAAACGAAAGTTAATTTCCAAAGCAGAAAGATTATAAACACGCTTGATACAAAATATTCTATTTGAGCATGTCGTTAAAATATTAAGCTTCTTTATGACAGTATATCGTCAACATGCTCACACTCATGCCCCAAGTTTAATAGTGTGCAAAAACGTTGCTAGGTTACGCTCCAAACATCACGTACACATGTGTCGGTTCTGAGAAATAAAAATAAAAGCAAACAAGGCGTACGTGTACAAAAACTGGTTCTGGACACTACTTTCTAAATAATAATTTTTAAATGATCAATTTTGTTTGTCCAAAAATAATGCTATGTTAATTTAGGAACATTTGATTTAGAAAGATAAGCTTGTGATGATTTGAATATTTAGTTCCACCAGGTGTAATAATTATCAAGTCACGTAGGCAAATTCAGAGTTATAAAATTTGTAATGTCATTCCAATAGCACAGTTATAGAATAAACGAACCCAACCCACTCTGGCGGAGTTAGTGAATGTCCAGTCATTCATTCATTCCCCCATGTGACTCATCTAATATAAAGAAGTGCAAATGAAAACACAGCATCAGTAGTTTCAGGCTTTCAGTACCATTTTGTTGTATAACTACGATTCTGGGTTGTATAGTTTAAAAGAAGAAAGTAGGTGTTAGAATTCTATTTCACAAGCTTGGTCAGTATATTCTAATATTTAAATACTTATTTATCTTTTACTAACTATTATGTTACACTTTTTTTTAGTGTCGACATTCTAGAGTATTATTACATCATAAGAAATTTCAACTACAATGGCAATGCTAACTTTAGTTCAACAAGTTATCCAACTAAATAACATAAATGTTTCACAGTTCTCAACATTTTTGATAATTATTTATCATCAAAGGTAAACGCGATTAATAGATTATATCTACACCAAACAGATCTATTTCAAGAATTTATTGTGCCTACTTTTATTAATAAGATGTGAAATAATACATTTACAAAATGTATTTGCAAGTTTGGTCACCTGGTAATTGGTTAGACTTAGATTATGTTTGTTACGTCATTTATTTTTACAAAGTGTAGACCTACTGTATATTGTGTCGTCTATTGAGGTTGTCCTCAATACAGTATAAATTTATAGGTGAGTTCTTAAACGGCTTTTAATAAAAAGCATTGATTTTTTACTAACTTCACAGAATTCCTAAAACATTAATACAAGCCTTGTTTGTTTTTGTAACTTCTCAATTATTGCTTACTAGGTTTAATCAAAACCAGCAACCTACCTCACACACATTAATTTGTCCCTTTACCCTTGACCTGCACTAATAGAAATTAAATGAATCTAGAAAATAGTTTAGTTTCGGTGAGTGAACACATTTCATTAATATATTTAACTAAGGTATTAGGAGGTTTATATTAACAACTAATATTCTTAAGTCTTTTAAGTAGGATTTGAAGGGAAATATATTATTTACAAAAGTTTGATTCAAAACATGACAAATAATTTAACCTATAGTAAGGATGAGTAATAATTGATTTAGTCTTAATTTATCCATATTACATAAAAGGTAGGATCCATTTTATTTATATTAGGCAGGTAGGACCCTGAGTTCACCCAATTATTTTACATATTTTTTATGCATATTGTCCATGTTCCCCAAAATCTAGCTTAGCAATTAAGACTGGTACACACGACACAATTTCTTGTACATAATTTTGTACAGTAAATTACACAATATCTCTGCCACATTAGTTTCACACAAACTTTACGGAGATACTTCACATGGCACTTATTACACTCATGTTTTCCCTAGAGCCTGTTAATATTGCACTTATGATTGCATACAAGCAATACCCATAAACTGTTCATAGGGCATTTATGATTGGTTTTTTACCCTTTTTATGGTTACATAATCATTGAATAATAAAAAAAACTACCATTTGTTGTAAACGCTTTCTTAATCATCCTTAAATGTTATCAATTTGAATGAAGGATTTAAAAAAAATACTGTTTTAAAGCAGGTGACAACCTTTATATTTGGGGTTTAACCTCTCACAGGGTGACCTGGCGGTCTAGGGGTAAGGTGTCAGACTTCTGTGCTGGCGGCCGGGGTTCAATCCTTGGTCCCGGCACAGATTTATCTGATTACCAAAACCTTCCTTCACCTCTGACAAGACATCTTGTGAATGTGGGGAATGCCAGGCCTCCACCGTGGTTGGGATTCCACGTTAAACTGTAGGTCCTCCATCTCATCTCACAATCACCCTACCATTACACATTAGCGTAAGTGCGTATAACTCGAATGGGTAGTAAGACTCGGTGCTAAATATTATTAATATTATAATAACACTTAAAGTAAAAACTGTTTTTTTTGTAAAATCCATACTTGTATACATAAAAACTTGGTGGTTGGCCTTTTTTTTATTACCTAAGATTTAACTTAAAATGGTGAATTTGTTGTCATGTTACAACTGGTATCTGAAAATTTTCTTCTTTTAGGTCTTGAGTGGAATAATGTCTGAAGAGGTAACAATTAAGCCTAATTAATTGCTGTCAAATAATGTTTTTGCCGATATATTAAAGACAATAAAAGTAAACTAGAATAATTTGGGGGGGGGG
>CABFOW010005599.1:0-12422 GCA_902141385.1 Timema californicum
TCCTAATCCATTTGCGTAATTAGTACTTAAAGCGTATAACCCGAACGGGTAGTAAGACGCGGTGCTAAATATTATTATTATTTACACAATGGTTTCCCACTCTCCCTCCACGCAAATGTGATTGCATTCCCTCCGAAACCCATCTTTATCGTTATCTAACACATTGTGTGAATATGCAGATAGCACGGACGGTTAATAGGAAGCGGTGGAGATAAAAAAAAACACGGACAAAATATTACAATGAATTATTGATTAGAACTAATTAACAAAAATTAAGTGCACATTATTTAAATGTAGCTATGGTTTTGGAAATATTTCCAGTGATCACCAGTGACTGGAGTACATTAAAAAAAATCCCTCCCCCATCCATTTTCCTTTTTACCAAATTGAGACTTTCGAGAATCTCCGTGCGAGAATTGTAAACTTGTTCCTCAGATCCTCACACAAAACGAACCGTCAGTTTGCCAGTGTGTAAATTAATAATGACCAAGGATTATATCAAGTACAGAGAAAAAGAAGGGTTATGGGGGAGGGGGTATCGTTCTATCCCCCCTCCCTCCCTCAAACTAAATAAAAAAAAGTATTCTAAAGGGGCAGGAAAATCCCAACCCGCACATACCACGCCAAGAGTGAGAAATATTACCGTAATTTTACGCTCGTCATTTTTTTTTAATCATCCGTTATTCCTTCTCCCGTTTTCTGTTCCCTCTCTCTCTCTCTCTATCTCCACCTCGTTCCTCTCCCCATAGTTCACATTCGAAGCCCCTTGTAATATGGTGTTACAATGTCCTGATTTTTTTCATTCGTTTCTCCTTTTAGCATTGTTTCTTTGTTGGGGACAGGATGAAAAGTTTCAATGAAATAAATACAGCCCTTTTTTTAACATTTTATTTTGTTTGGGTTTTTAAGTTTTGAGCGACAATTAATAAGACTAGATTCGAAAAAGAAATATAGTTACAACGGTGTCTTGTTTTCCGGGTTTGTAGCGTTCAATTTTTGAAAAATATAATTTTAAAATAATATAACTTTTCAGCAATAGCGACATAAAATGCAAAAGCCACGTCTTAACACCCACCCAGCTTATACGCATTTTAATTACGTTAATAATGGGATAAAGGCGGGGAAAGTAGAATTGAGAGGAATTGTACAGGCATTTGCGTGGCTGGAAAGTGTGAAACCAGCCAAGATAAAACAATATACCCGACCAGGATTATAACCCAGAATTTTCCGTCAGCGGAAAATCATACTATACAAACCTGACTTTTGATCAGCGTGCCCACCGATGCGGGCGGGAAAAAAATTCCAAATAATTAGATTTGCATAAGATGATTGTGAAGTTAATAAATTGAGTGTCAACAGATGCGATTGAAAGCCAGAGTTGCTATTAACATGGATAATGTTGGTACGACACATCCAGCATGTTTATAATAATATTTCCGGTAGTACAGCTGCAAGCGATGTACAGTCACATCAACTACATAATATTATCTTTTAGTAAAACTATTAGTGCACTTTGGTGCCTATAGGTTTACTAATAACGATATACTCAGTATCGTGTCGTTGAATGTTTCCAGAGTAAGCAGAACTTTTTCAAACTGCACCTGTGATACCCTGACCCCATTTGACCAATCATACACAGATAATACCTCCCGTAGGAATGATTGATAACTGACCAGGGAGGGTTCTATTGAGTGATGGAAACATATCACAAGTACAGTTTAAACTATCTCTGCTTACCCTGACTACACTGCACGACAAGGCACTGGTACGTGGCACCCATACCCCTAGCCCTAAGAGATATATGTACGTCTATTCTACACTAATGTGGTGTAGGATTTTGAGGTTGTGGGAATATAGTTTAGAGAAAAACTAGCCTCAGTTCGAGCCCCGACCTCCCCGTCAGCCGCCAACCCGACATTAGATGAGCCTGACATATCCACATGATTCATTGTAAAGAATGCAGAGATTGGAGGATGTCGTATCAGGCGTGTGTTGTTTGTAGTCCACATGACAACAGCCCTAGGCCTCTAAAACCACCCGCCCCTCCCTCCCGCTCGCAATAAACCAAGTAAACAACGAACTAGCTCTCGTATTTGTCTCAGTCAAACCAACAAACGAGATAGGAGGACTATCAGCCCGGAAACATTACTGAGCACGACGACACGACGCGGGACACGTGACGCCCTGAGCAAGCACCAGGGGGAGTTGGCAGGGGTAAGAGGGAGACAAGAAAACAAATATGGCGAACCGTTACTTTGTGTCTTGTTGATTATTTTATTTCATTCACAGTTTTTTAACCTTAGACCTGTGCAGTCCAATTTTCATACGAAGAGTATTTGTAGCCTTCAGATAAGACCCTTTCTATGAACAGTGGACTACACAAAGAAACGCGTCATATTATTAATCCAACGTATATAAATATTTGTACCTTTGTTCGGGTATTATTATTACTATAAGCACCGCGTCTTACTACCCGTTCGGGTTATACGCACTTACGCTAATGTGTAATGGTAGGGTGATTGTGAGATGAAATGGAGGACCAACAGTTTAACGTGGGATCCGAACCACGGTGGAGGCCTGGCATTCCCCACATTCACAAGATGTCTTGTCAGGGGTGAAGGAAGGGTTTGGTAATCAGATAAATCTGTGCCGAGACTGAGGATTGAACCCCGGCCGCCAGCACAGAAGTCTGACACCTTACCCTTAGACCGCCAGGTCACCTGTTCGGGTATCGAACCAAGGAACATTCAGACCAACGGGCACGTTATGGACACGTCCAGTCATCAATGGTTATTAACGGCTTATTTTAAAAAGTATGGATGAGTAGGGTAGTTACAGGAAAGAGCCCAGCATCCGCGTTGACAGAGTATGATTGTCCTAGGTGTGGTTTCGGCTGTTACAAAACACTAGTGCTATATTTTAAATTAGCCCCAAAGTGCATCTTGGTTAAGATAAAGGCTCGGAGAAATAACAAAACACAGTAGATATATTATTTATGTCGACATATTTGATTTTTATCGCTGCTTACTATAGATGTTATTAAATCAATAGCGTATAACTCGAATGGGTAGTAAGACGCGGTGCTAAGTATACAAATCATTAGTCTGTTTTTTTTAGAACCGCGTATTACTACCCGCTCGGGTTATTCACCCATGTACTAATTATTAGAATAATGGATTAGGGAATAGGACGGTTTAATTGAGAGAAAATGCACCCACGTTTGCGTGGAGAGTGGAAAATCATTTAGGAAAACCAACCTCAGTACACCCGACCGGGATCGAACACTATATCCGGCACTTTAGTCCAACACGAAAATAGCGCGTTTGACCACGCGGCCCCCGAAGCGGATACTAGTCTGTGTTAAATTACTGATTAGAATCTGTTATAACAATAATTATAATGGTTTTTTAAAAAAATCATATTTTGTGAGCTGTTTAAAATGTTTATAATAATATCGTGAAGTTGCGGAGGTTATTGCGGGTGTCAAAGTCCAAGCGAAGGAGAAAGGTATGACCTTTAAGGTGAGGTGCTAGTGAGCGTGAGCTTAGGGCAGTATTCTTGAAGTGTTTATAGCATAAACATTTTCTGGCCAAAATAAATCAAATATTTCTTCTATAGAAACATAGTTTAGTTTTCTGCACATGCTAAGCTCAACAGTTCTCTAATATCTTTCAAAGGTGTCCTGAAATTTAATGACAACTTTTTCTCTTAATTTAAAAAGTTTGTCAGCAAATGCCGCTATGCTCATGACAAATATTCAACAACTGTTGAGATTATCATGTGCGGAAAACTAAAATATATGTTTCTATAGAAGAAATATTTGATTTATTTTGGCCAGAAATTATTTCCGCTATAAAACTGCAAAATAAATGCGCTAAACTCGAACTAACTAGCACCCCACCTTAACATATCGAAGCTTTAGACACCCCTTAGATTAGGTTTTTTTCTTCTGACATTCCCTGTGTTTACCAGTTGAAGGGTAATCCTGAACGTCTCAGATCTCATACCGTCGAGTGTACAAATACTCACTCCACACCTTAAATATTACAAGTTTCAATTTAATACGAAATACATAAACAAAAGCTAAAAGTTATCGCTTCGCACCATTTAATTTCTTTAGTAGCCAACATGATGTTTACTCCCTGTCTCTGCCCAGTGACGCATACAGAAAACATTGTATCGTGACGAGTGTAATAACGTTACCACAACCTGGCCTCATCAAACTGTTCATGAACCCTCTTTACGAGCAGCCCCCCCACCCCCCGCCACTATCATGGACTGGGGGAGGATGTAGCCATTATTCGTATTACCAGCAATTCGGACAGAGGGGGGACGGGGAGTACAACGACCCACTAATGCACAGTGGTCAGATATACGCGAACTGTGTACGTTACGACACCTGACTTACCTTAGTTACCACCATTAACGGGCGTTACAAAATGGCTTAATTTACCGTTACATATTACGTAGATTAGGAGCGGGGAGAGAGAGATATCTTGCTCGACTCGTCCGTAGGCCTGGATGTTTATTCTAAGTCCTAAACGTGAAGTTGGGAAGTTTGAATGATATTTTGTGAGGTCACAAAATGCAAGGGAAGGTGGTCTACGTGCACGTGAGGGTGCATTTGCCCACTAGATCTCTCTCCATCATATTGCACCAAATATAGGGAACACAACGTGGCCAACATTCACCTAACGCTTTAGTAAATATTTGGAGCTAAATAAATGGATATATTATATGGTTTGGTTACACTTATTAATTTTGGTAATATTCATTATAATTGTAGTTAAGTAGAATTATGTGAAACTAATACATTTATATGTTTAACTTCTTTTTGTCAAAAAATAAAGATTTAATTGACTTAAAGAAGTTATACATATCAATCTAAGTGACATCTAAGTGCGTTCCTTATATTATTAATTTTACACTTATTAATGTTCACACACATATATTAAAAATGTCAGCCGAAAAGAAACACTAAAAAGAAACTGGCCTAGGCTATTTGTGCCATATGAAGAGCAAATATAGAAAAAAAACTATAGCAAAAAACTGTGGCTTTTTATCTGATAGATACACAATTGTAAACGCATTTTCTTAAAATTGTCTACTCCTTATAAAATGATAGTTTAATCTGCTGATAACCATTATAGTGGCATTAAAGGGGGCCCCTAAAATAATCTAGGTAGGCCCATATATAATCAGAAGGGTTATTATTTCCAGAGGAATAAAACAAAGTGTAATTTTTAATACCAAGTATTTAATGCCTTCAAACGTGATTAGCAGCTTATCCAGGTTTAGTTCTAGAACAAACAACTACCAAACATACTATTAATTTACCATTTACTGATAGTGAAAGGACTAGATCTCAATTATTCAAAGTAATAATAGCACAACCTCTTACAAGAGTTGGCTGCACAATGGCTCACCTGCACAGCCTTATCATAAAACTACTCATTACTCCCACTAGAGTTGGCTGCACAATGACTCACCAGTACAGCCTTATCATAAAACTACGCATTACTCCCACTAGAGTTGGCTGCACAATGGCTCACCAGTACAGCCTTATCATAAAACTACTCATTACTCCCACTAGAGTTGGCTGCACAATGACTCACCAGTACAGCCTTATAAAACTACGCATTACTCCCACTAGAGTTGGCTGCACAATGGCTCACCAGTACAGCCTTATCATAAAACTACGCATTACTCCCACTAGAGTTGGCTGCACAATGACTCACCAGTACAGCCTTATCATAAAACTACTCATTACTCCCACTAGAGTTGGCTGCACAATGACTCACCAGTACAGCCTTATCATAAAACTACTCATTACTCCCACTAGAGTTGGCTGCACAATGACTCACCAGTACAGCCTTATCATAAAACTACTCATTACTCCCACTAGAGTTGGCTGCACAATGACTCACCAGTACAGCCTTATCATAAAACTACTCATTACTCCCACTAGAGTTGGCTGCACAATGACTCACCAGTACAGCCTTATCATAAAACTACTCATTACTCCCACTAGAGTTGGCTGCACAATGACTCACCAGTACAGCCTTATCATAAAACTACTCATTACTCCCACTAGAGTTGGCTGCACAATGACTCACCAGTACAGCCTTATCATAAAACTACTCATTACTCCCACTAGAGTTGGCTGCACAATGACTCACCAGTACAGCCTTATCATAAAACTACTCATTACTCCCACTAGAGTTGGCTGCACAATGACTCACCAGTACAGCCTTATCATAAAACTACTCATTACTCCCACTAGAGTTGGCTGCACAATGACTCACCAGCACAGCCTTATCATAAAACTACGCATTACTCCCACTAGAGTTGGCTGCACAATGACTCACCAGTACAGCCTTATCATAAAACTACTCATTACTCCCACTAGAGTTGGCTGCACAATGACTCACCAGCACAGCCTTATCATAAAACTACTCATTACTCCTACTAGAGTTGGCTGCACAATGACTCACCTGCACAGCCTTATCATAAAACTATTCATTACTCCTACAAGAGTTGGCTGCACAATGGCTCACCTGCACAGCCTTATCATAAAACTACTCATTACTCCTACTAGAGTTGGCTGCACAATGACTCACCTGCACAGCCTTATCATAAAACTATTCATTACTCCTACAAGAGTTGGCTGCACAATGGCTCACCTGCACAGCCTTATCATAAAACTACTCATTACTCCTACTAGAGTTGGCTGCACAATGACTCACCAGCACAGCCTTATCATAAAACTATTCATTACTCCTACAAGAGTTGGCTGCACAATGACTCACCAGCACAGCCTACTAGAATTGGCTGCGCAATGACTCACCAGCACAGCCAAGTTGTCCCTCAGCTCTTACCTGAAACAAAACAAACACAGAACCATCAATGGGAATCATTCATCCTGGCACCATCTAAAATACAGTCATGAATTAATAAGTACGAGATATATCCCACAACCCAGTCAACACGCTCAGGCACGGAGACACGCGTGAAACTGGTATAGCACACGTGATATGTAGACCCCCTTGCCCCCAAAGCGTGATCATTCATAATTGCTGACAGTCCTACACGTGATGACGTCAAGAGCGCTAGGGGTGGTTTTGGTCCATCACCGAGCAGTAAACATGGGTCGAGCATTGATTGGTCCGTCCCCTGCAGATCGCGCGAATACAACCCTCTTCTCGTCTGTCCACAGCTTACCAGCTACTGCTTGCTATTAGTCTCATTCCACAAATATCGCCGTTAGGTTAAGTTAGTTTTATAGTCACCTGTACAAGGTTCGAAGCTAGCCAGATATATTAGTTTACCCCAGAGTTTCCACTGCTCCCTCCAAGCTAATAATAGTGAGACTAAGCAGATATCCCTGGCGGATAAAATTGTCCGTTAGTCATGTTTTAATTTAATACACTGTTAAAAACATCCAGTTAAGTTGATACTGAGTTTTTTTAAACATGGCATTGATTCTCATCAAGTCATTACAGCCCAATTTTCATAGGAAGAGCCTTTAATAGATTAATAATATTTTGTTGACGTCAACATTGATAATATTTTACTATATTATTATTATTTTATAAGTAATGATAAAGTAGATCTAGGCCTATTACAGGATATCTAGCAACTTTTCTAGCAGCTAAGGCCCTTACTATAAACATTGTACTGTAAATAGTGTTTCAAATGGTCATGAAGGGGGGAGGGAGGGGGGAGGGAGGGAGAAGACAAGACTTCAAAGAAAATTTTACCATTCTCAACTTGAGTTAGGAAGATAAGTATAATTTAATAACACGCACTTTTTTTTTGTATTAATTTATTATATTTCAGTTTTCTACGAACTACTTGAGAAAGGAAAAAAAGAAAGTTAAATCTTAAACATGGTATTTATAAAAACAAAATCTTCAAAACAATTTAGGAAGTCCTGGTGGGGGTGTGAAGGGAGAAGGCACCATAGGGGGGTAGGGGGTAAACTACTTGAAAGAACCACTTCTTATGCAAAACAGGAAGGGCAAAAAGAGGGAAGAGAAGAAATGGCAATAACAGGACAGTTATTATCTTGTATTTTACTTTTTAACAATTTTTTAAGGACTTGGCCCCCCCCTTCCCTGCTTATCAGTTCCCCTTGGTTTCTTATAATTTGAGTCATTCATAGCTATTGTTACGGGTGTGCGGAGACACCAGCGGACCTAGATAAGGCAAGCAATGTTACTCGGCAATCTTAAGAGACATTTAAAAAAATGACAACGATTACGCAAAAAAGAAAAACAAATGCCGTGGTTGAGTTTCTAGTTTTTTTTTAAAAGACAAAGCCTGTAAGGAAATGAAGATGGTGATTTTAAATAGAGCTCATTTTTGGTTCATTAACATTTTAAGACGGTTGCTACGGGAAAAAAAACACATAAAAAGTATACATGTACTGTAAGCCTTTTTTTAAAAGTCACTTTTTAAATATGTCTACTGTTTTTGGGGTTCAAATTATTAACAAATTAAAGAAACAGTGACCTATGTAATCACACAAAAGCAAGGCAGTACCCAGCCAATAATTTCAGGGGCGGGGGAGGGGGGGGCTTTGGCGGGAACCTCTCCCAATTGCCGTAGACTAGAAACAATTCTAAATTTAAACACCTCTAAAAGATTTCGGAAGTGTTTTTTTATGGTTACACCGCCCCCTAATTTGTACTTCTACCTTAATTTTGATATTTCTTGAACCATACATAAACCATATATAATTTGTTCATAAAATTTCGGGGTGAGGGGGGTGAACCCCCTAAACCCCTCTCGACTATGACCTTGCACAAAAGTTAGAGTAGGTAATCATTTCGTAAAAAAAAATATTCCCTAAACCTGACACTAACAAACCAGACAAGAGATGCTTGGCGTTCACTCTGCGCACCCAAGATCATTTATAAGCTGCACTGGATCCTTTATTTGTGATTGGGTCATCTGTGACAGGGACCTACAAACAGTCGACTCCACACCACGCTGAGTTTCGGGCGAAAAAAACCCATTCTTTTGTTAAGTAACCGAAATTAGTTTTTTAAATGGTTTAGTCTCATGTTGTGGTCATTTGTTTGAAAGCGTGAGTCGGGGAGGGGTTGATCAAGAGGGTTAACAGAAACTATGGGTGGGGCGAGGGGGATTTAGGGGCCAAGTTCACAACAATCCCATTAAAATCCCATTAAAACGATACAAACGCAAAGTGAAAATCGATAATATTAACGTATGTAAAATTAGACCCCTTCCAACACAAAGGCCCCTTTCCCCCTCAACCCCCGACCCCAAGGCTTACATTAGAGAAAGGTATTTGTTTTAACTCCTAGCCACTCACATTATTTAATAAAATGTATTATTTCCACTAGTATCTAGCCGCACAATTTATTTTACATATTTATAATATAAAATATATAAAATCTCCCATTTTACTCACCGAAAGTGATCGTATTTTAATCCTCCAATGAAAACTCTCCCCTTCCACTGGTTTAGACAATATTTGTTTGGCTGTAATTGTGTGAAAATAGTCCCATGCTTTTCAAGGATTATACGGACAATACACATTTTCAACACAACCTTTTACATGTAGTTGTATATAATTTGTGTACAATTGGTAATTCAGTATTGGTTTGAAATGTATTTTATTAATAGTATTACGTAGCTCCCTGTCATCACTAGTGACCTAGATAACATTACGTAGCTCCCTGTTATCACTAGTGACCTACATAACATTACGTAGCTCCCTGTCATCGCTAGTGACCTACATAACATTACGTAGCTCCCTGTCACCACCAGTGACCTACTTAACATTACGTAGCTCCCTGTCATCACTAGTGACCTACATAACATTACGTAGCTACCTGTCATCGCCAGTGACCTACATAGCATTACGTATCTCCCTGTCATCACTAGTGACCTACATAACATTACGTAGCTCCCTGTCATCGCCAGTGACCTACATAGCATTACGTATCTCCCTGTTATCACCAGTGACCTACATAACATTACGTAGCTCCCTGTCATCGCCAGTGACCTACATAGCATTAAGTAGCTCCCTGTCTCACTAGTGACCTACATAGCATTAAGTAGCTCCCTGTCATCACTAGTGACCTACATAACATTACGTAGCTCCCTGTCATCACTAGTGACCTACATAACATTACGTAGCTCCCTGTCATCACTAGTGACCTACATAACATTATGTAGCTCCCTGTCATCACTAGTGACCTACATAACATTACGTAGCTCCCTGTCATCACCAGTGACCTACATAACATTACGTAGCTCCCTGTCATCACCAGTGACCTACATAACATTAAGTAGCTCCCTGTCATCACCAGTGACCTACATAACATTACGTAGCTCCCTTTCATCACCAGTGACCTACATAGCAGTACGTAGTTCCCTGTCATCACCAGAGACCTACATAGCATTACGTAGCTCCCTGTCATCACCAGTGACTTACATAACTTTACGTAGCTCCCTGTCATCACCAGTGACCAACATAACATTACGGAGCTCCCTGTCTCACTAGTGACCTTCATAACATTACGTAGCTCCCTGTCATTACTAGTGACCTACATAACATTACGTAGCTCCTTGTCATCACCAGTGACCTACATAACATTAAGTAGCTCCCTGTCATCACCAGTGACCTACATAACATTACGTAGCTCCCTGTCATCACCAGTGACCTACATAGCATTACGTAGCTCCCTGTCATCACCAGTGACTTACATAACTTTACGTAGCTCCCTGTCATCACCAGTGACCTACATAATTACTTAACTAGTCAACTGTAGATATGAACGGTAATATTATTTTGAGGTTTTAAATTGGCGCGCCGGAAATCTGCACTTTCTAAAAACTGAAAAGGCCAGATTTAGTCACGAGGATTTGTTAATGTGTTAGGTATCTGTGCAGTAAAACAAACAGGGCTGGTAGAAGGGGGACGAGTTTGCGTTTGCACACTTTGTCCAGTCAATGTTGACAGTTATATAAAAATAAACAACCGTTTATATAGATTAAGGAACATTACGTAGTGATAGGTCGTCACGTTTGACAGGAATATAATCAACCTACAGTAGCCCCATGGCTTCTTTGGTGCTCACTGACAGCTCACAGCTGACTTCTGACAGTCAAAATTTAGGTATATACCTAGATTTTGACTGTCAAAAGTGACAGATGCTAAACACATGTTTTTGCAGATCATATGGTTTGGCGTAGGAATACGTAATTTGGCCTGGTAACTTTTTAAAGCTGCCAGTCAGCACCAAATAAGTCATGGGGCAACTGTAGTTTGTTATAAACAGTTCTCTAACGATAAACACATGCCTGACAAAATTACATCAAGCATCAAGCACATACATATACACATACACATACACACACACACATACACACACAAAGAAAGACACCTAAATTAGAATAATGGGAATTATAGTATATCTTGTGTGAGAAATAAAGTTCTTGAGGAAGATAAAAGACTGAGGAAAAAAAGGGGGAGGGGGAAGATGCTCTTAGCATGCGTGAGCGCGCCTCAAACCAGCTTGCAAAATAAAAATAAAACAACCATTGATCGCCTCCGCTGTCGTTAGAACTGCGTGGGGACTGTTCCAGGCTGTGTCATTAGCAGCTGGGACCTCCTGGATATGATGCCCACCCCCACGTTCTCTCCAAGGAATCGAGCCAGGTAGTGGCGTTCTCAGCCATGGTGGGGTCTGAATGACGAGATGAAAGACTGTGGTTCGAACCTAATCGAAAAGTAAAACTACTTCCCAGAGCAGGAAAGTTGCGCAAGAAATAAAGTACAATTTTCGTGGAAAGGGTCATTTAGAAAATACAAACATATTTGTTCGAGGTCAACATTGATAACAGTTTACTATATTATTATTATTATTATACAATATCTATCAAAAATGACAGCTGCGGATCAAATGACTTGACTTATGAATACGCTAAAGTAGTTTTTTTCTAGCGCCGCGTCTTACTACCCGTTTGGGTTATACGTTTATGTACTAATTACGATCATTTTTTTAGGGACGAGAAAAATTGTATTTAGAGGAAGACTACTCGCATTTGCGTAGAGGGAGAGTGTAAAACCATTTTGGGGAAAACTACCCTCTCGGTATACCCGACCGAGATTCGAACCTCAAACTCCCCATCATCAGCAGTCAAATCTATCACGATAGTGACGCCTTGAGACCACGTGGGTAATACATGAAAGTAGATCTAGAAACTTTTCTAGCTGTCAGATAAGGCTCTTCTTATGAAAATAGTTGGCAGATTTGTTTCGCAACACCCCCCCAGTAGATGTTGGCTCAACAAGACGCAGTATTTGGTACACCCCGAGCGAGAGATGCTGACGAATACTGGTCTGGAAGAGCAAGCACTGCTCGCTTCATGTACCCCCCCCCCCC
>CABFOW010005599.1:12473-23042 GCA_902141385.1 Timema californicum
CCCCCCCCCCCCACGTCCAACCAACCTGGTCGGGCTATAGGTTGACGAATACATTAATTACGCTAATGTGTTACGGATGAGGAAGGTTGAATTTTAGAAGAAGTGTACTCGTATTGGTGTGGAGTAAACTTGGAAACCACCCAGGAAAAAAAACATCCTTCAGTAAACCCGACCGAAATTTGAGCCCCTCATCTCCCCCTCCAGGCAATCCAGACTAAACGAGATTGGCGCCTTTGTCCACCACCCCTCCATATTGATCAAAACTTTACTACCAATAATTTTCGACTAAGGCTATGTACATCTTTAAGAGGATTTCTTATAACCCCACGTTGGGTCTCGGTGATATCCGCTTGGGAAGGGGATTGAAAAACCTATTTCTGAGAACACGGCATCAGAATTAAATCAAGCTCTTTATTTATTTTTTCAAAAGTTAAATAAATTATTTTCATAATGAATTTACTCGTCGAAAGAAAATACAACAATTTATCTCTCAAGCAATAGTAATAATAGTAGTAGTAGTAGGTTTCATTATTTATGGCATTCCCCCTCTCCTCTCTGCCCCATACACACATTAAATACGTATTATTTTGCGCTTGGAACGTTCCCTCTTTCACCCTCCTTCGAAACGTCCTTTACATTGAAGTACCCTCTTCCCTTAATTTCTCTCTATTCCCTTGCACCCCTCTCTTCCCTCTCCTATCGTCCTTGTGTGGGAATTGGAAAACGAAAACAGTCGAAAGGCGGGGATGTTTTCCCTCCTCCCCCTCCTCCAACCCCTTTCTCCTGGCTAAAAATGTGTATCCAGGGAAGACAGGGGAGTGGATTTTGGTTTGCTAATGCAATGTTTCCCTCTCTCTCTCTCTCTCTCTCTCTCTCCCCGGTCCTCCAAAGAGAGTTGGCAGAGAAACACCTCTCTCTGCTAAAAGTCGAGTGGTTTTGAAGAACTGACTACGAGTCAAGTTTCGCGGACTCTGGGAGGCGGGCGAATCGAGTAGGTCCGTGGCGTGGTGAGTACCTGGGTGGGAGGGAGACAAGGCAATCTCCTCTCCTCCTTTACCACGTCAGTAAGTCCCAAGTGTAGAACTTTCGATCTGTTACTTAAGACACGAACGAGGAGTAAACCGCAAGAGACAAACGATACTAAAGGAATACAAATTATTCAAATAGATATTTGGGCTTGATTTTGAACAGCCCTCACACGATGAACACGCGGAGAAAGGCGTCGGTGCAAATCTCAACCGGGTGTAATGACCCTGTTTTTTTTCACTAGTAGGTCTCTTACTGTTTGTTTTTTTAAGAAAATGTGGGTACACTTCCTTTCGAATTCTTTTCTCCCCGCTATGCGAATATCCCGGACGCCGCAGCACAGTTGTGCACGCGAGAATACGCGTGTGTTACCACACCACGAGCAGTTCGGTCGGTTGCCACGGCAACGCTGTCAGGATAAACAAATTACATTACGGCGAGTACAGAGCATAAAACCTTCCTTTCTCTCCACAGTGGTATCAATGGCGGACCTTGAAGATGGAACCATTTCTTGTTAAGATATAATTATATAAAAAAAAGTATGAAGTATTTCAAAGTGTTAGGCTGGTTTCACACCAACGAGCCCCCCCGAGTCGAGTCCAATTTGACTCCGGAGTCAAGGACTTTTCACACTAGTGAGTCGAGTCAATGAGTCCACGAGTTTGAACAAAGAGCTCGTGCAAGATGGACGCAGTCCTAGCGGGGGTATATAAATACAGTGTATGGAGTGAAACGATGCACCTTTGGTAATTTTCAACATTTGTTTCCGGATCTTATAACCAACCCCCCCAAAAAATATATAATTTAATTCGAATGCGTGAAGAACAGCATGTAACACCCACTGCTTTGATATATGAAGAGGTGTCAGACTTCTGTGCTGTGGGTCCGGGGTTCGACCCTCGGTCTCGGCACAGATTTATCTGATTACCAAACCCTTCCTTCACCCCTGACAAGACATCTTGTGAATGTGGGGAATGCCAGGTCTCCACCGTGGTTCAGATTCCACGTTAAACTGTAGGTCCTCCATTTCATCTCACAATCACCCTACCATTACACATTAGCGTAAGTGCGTATAGCCCGAACGGGTAGTAAGACGTGGTGCTAATAATAATAATAATAATAATAGTTATTCATTACAAGTTATTGGTGTTTTGATAAGGGAAACATATCGTTTATAATATAATTGGTATTAATTACTAGTCTTAAGGATGTTGTCATAAGAATGAATTAGAACTTTTTTTTTCAAACTAAACGTTTTATTTATATTTTCTTGTTTGTAGATTTCATTGTAGTATTTGATCACACAACTCATTCACAATAATATACTTCCCCCTCCCCCACTTCTCCCTTTTTCAATGCGCTTTCTTGGAAGTCGTTTGATCTCGGATGATAGAAATAGCAAACAAAAGAAGATCTACCGTTAAAAAAAAACACAAAAAAACCATAAAAAAGACTTCACCTTTTGTTCTTCTAAACTGATCCTCCTTCCATCTCAAGTGAAGGGTTGTCAGAAGCTACCACAACAACCCCCAGACATCCCCGCTCCACCCTCCTGAGCAATTTGTACGGAACAATAAGCACAACAGCTCAGACAGAACATTCGGGACTGCGTGTCGGAGTTTTTACAGGGGGACAAGTATTTAAAGGGAGTTTTTTTAAATAAAGAGTGACAGAATATGTACGTCTAATTTTACAAATAATTTAACCTTTTTAGGGTGACCTGGTGGTCTAGGGGTAAGGTGTCAGACTTCTGTGCTGGCGGCCAGGGTTCAATCCTCTGTCCCGGCACAGATTTATCTTATCCTTCACCTCTGACAAGACATCTTGTGAATGTGGGGAATGCCAGGCTTCCACCGTGGTTCGGATTCCACGTTAAATTGTAGGTCCTCCATTTCATCTCACAATCACCCTACCATTACACATTAGCGTAAGTGCGTACAACCCGAACGGGTAGTAAGACGCGGTGCTAATAATAATAATAAACCTTTTTGTTAAGTTTGTTTTTACTGGGGCAGTAACCTTTGCCTACTTTTAACTCACGACTTAATCCAAGAGAAAGAGAGAGAGGCGATAACGGGAATTAAAAAGCGCCAGCATCAGCGTGAAGAGATTGTGGAATAAATCAACATCGGAACTAATCTTTGCCAGGATTTGAGCCCCTGCCTCACCGTAACTTTAGATGAGACAAGAAGAGACTGACGCCTTTGAACGCGTGCCCACCGGTACAGGTTTCAACGGCCAAGTATCCCCCTCCCCCCCTAAGCAAACTAAATACATTTTGAGAAGCCCACTCACACCCCAGGAAAAACTCACGAGCTGATGTAGGCCTTGTGTTTAGGAAGTACAAATCAGACAACAAATTAGAGAACTTACAAATGACAAACATGTAGCTTGCTGTTTCATCCTACGACTGTACGTCACATCCATAAGTAATTATATTAATTCCAGTTAAGAGCGCCGCCTACTTGAAGGAAAATCTTGTCACACTGCTGTATTATCATGGTTATTTAAGGCCTGAGGCTCTAAAACCACTCAAATAATCCTCCAATATTTGAGAATGTTTTGATGTGACTGTGTTATGAAATTACTGACAGGATAGTTATATATTTCAACCTCTCATTAACTTTTTTTTAACTTGTAAAACAAGGTCCTAAAAGAATAGGCCTAACCTTTCACCTCCATTTTAAATTGAGCTATATTTTGAAAATAATATAACACTTAAATTAATAAAGGCAGAGATTCATGGAAATCCTGCTATTTGTCCCAAAGCTCCAGTGGATGGCATCCTTAAAAGTCTTAATCGCTTGGTTAATCAGTATCCCTAGACAGTATCAGAACTAAATAAGGGCTCTGAGAGGGTTTGGAGGGGGAGAAATGTATTTTTGTTTCGAGTACAGCTATGTAGAGTCAACACTTTGCATAAACATCTTTCTTTCCCCTTTCCCTCGCCGTATCAATCAATCTCTTCAAAAGAACATAAGAGAAAGAGAAATAAAGAGGGGAAAAAAAATGAATATGACGTTCTGCTTACTTTTCACGTCATATTTCATTGCGTGATTGATAGTCATTTATTGACTTCCCTCCCTCCCTTTTGAAGAAAACAGATTCTAGATTTTATCTCCCCTCCCTTTTCCGCGGTTCACCACAGCAAAAAGCTTTATACTTTTCGAGCGCAAACAAATATTAGTACAGACAAGAGAACAAAATGTGGTCCGACGGAAACTCTTCGTTGCGACTTTATTCAATTCAACTGTGTCGTCCCCCCGCCCCCCCCCCTCTTTAACCCCACAACCATGTCTTACTATCAAGGATATGAGCATTTATTATTATTATTATTATTATTATTATTATTATTATTATTATTAGCATTACGTCTTACTACCCGGTCGGGTTATACGCACTTACGCTAATGTGTGATGGTAGGGTGATTGTGAGATGAAATGGAGGACCTACAGTTTAACGTGGGATCCGAACTACGGTGGAGGCCTGGCATTCCCCGCATTCACAAGGAGTCTTGTCAGAGATGAGGGAAGGGTTTGGTAATCAGATAAATCTGTGCCGGGACCGAGGATTGAACCCCGGACCCCCAGCAGAGAAGTCTGACACCTTACCCCTAGACCACCAGGTCACCAATATATGAGCAATTTAATTATATTAGTGAGTTAGGGATGAGGAAGGTAGGAATTTAGAGGGAGATTACTCACACTTGCATGGAGGGGAGGGGAAAACCATTTTATACAAAGATATATATAGAAAATTCGCAGAACGGGCCGGGATCCAAACCCCAAGACCTCCTTGTACCGTTACACCAGACTATACAAAAGTGTCGTTTAGTCCGCGTGACCATCGATGTGTCAAATAGATCAATTCAAGCAATTATGTACATTATTTTAAAATATATATTTAAATTAGCTCAACCAGGTGAGCCACGTGGTCTAGACATCATGCTCCTTTAGTCTGGCTAGCCGGTGACTGGGTGGTAGCAGGTTAAAATCTCAACCAGGTGTACCAAGTGTGGTTTTTCCCTAAATGATTTCCCACCCTCCCTCAACGAAATAGGGGCACACTTCCTATAATTAACACCTTACTCATCCCTAACACATATTTATATGGCTATAACCAGGACGGGTAGTAAGCCGCAATGGTAATATAAGCTTTCTTTAAGCACTTCCCCCCAACCAGTATAAAGCTGATGGAAACACACGTGGTAATGTCATTATTACCTTTCTTTAAGCACTTCCCCCCCATCCAGTATAAAGCTAATGGAAACACACGTGGTAATGTAATTATTACCTTTCTTTAAGCACTTCCCCCCCAACCAGTATAAAGCTGATGGAAACACACGTGGTAATGTCATTATTACCTTTCTTTAAGCACTTCCCCCCAACCAGTATAAAGTTGATGGAAACGCACGTGGTAATGTCATTATTACCTTTCTTTAAGCACTTCCCCCCAACCAGTATAAAGCTGATGGAAACACACGTGGTAATGTCATTATTACCTTTCTTTAAGCACTTCCCCCCAACCAGTATAAAGCTGATGGAAACACACGTGGTAATGTTATAGTCATTATTACCTTTCTTTAAGCACTTCCCCCCATCCAGTATAAAGCTGATGGAAACGCACGTGGTAATGTCATTATTACCTTTCTTTAAGCACTTCCCCCCAACCAGTATAAAGCTGATGGAAACACACGTGGTGAAGGTCTAGATACGAGTGTTTTGTAGCGTCCTCTTGATTGAAAGTGCATATAGAACATGTCGGGGTAATGCACCATGTAATGACATTACGTTGATCCACAGGGGACACCAACAGGAAAGATTCGACCTCGTCAAACAGCAGACACGTAAACTAAAATACCCACAGACTAAATTAATATTAGATAAATGACCATCAATTAATGTAGAGACCGGCAGGGGTGGACACACGAATATTGAACTGGACTCTGACCACGGTAGGCCCACAATTCATTCATAATCGTCTGTAATTGAGAAAACAGTAGGCTTATTTATTTTATTATCAGTAATACATAGTAGTTCGCTCAACATAAAGGCTATTAGAAACTTAATATAACAAGTAGGGATTGGGAGAAAAACTCTTAACAAATTAATCTGATATCAATTTGGAAAGAGGATGGGAAAAACTACCACGATATATCACATGTGGAACCCCCTCCCCTGCCTCTAAATGCCAAGCCTTGATTTGAATGTTGACCACCAGCAATTTAATATATTGTGAGCCTGATGCCTTAAACTATCTGAATACAGGTACATTTTGTGTACGTAAGCTAGAATTACATCTCTCTATATTTTCTAATAGAGAGCTTCTGCCTTTTCCCTTAAAACCAATTCTCGTCTTGCCTTATAGATTCCTGCTCTATCCCACCCCCAGGATGATTTAAGAACAGTGTTATATCCCGCCCCCAGGATGATTTAAGAACAGTGTTATATCCCGCCCCCAGGTTGGTTTAAGAACAGTGTTATATCCTGCCCTCAGTCTGTTTTAATAACATTGTCATATCTCCCCCCCAGGTTGTTGTATATTTACACCAAATTAAAGTTCTTGGAAAGATGGTACTTGGTACCCTGATAATATTAACTGCACTGATACATGCCTAAGAATCTATCAACGATACGTTAATTGATACTCATTATCTAATGATTAATGAGTACTTGCAACTCACGATAGTCTCAATAAGTGGTCTAAACACACTACACAATTTGGCGCAATGTATTTGAGAAACCTTGTTCTATTATATATGTGTATTTATTTGAGGTTTTTAACGTACGCTTTTGACCCGACCGATTATATCAGCACATGAGAATGTTCTATGAGCAAAAGGGTCTACCAATTTGGGCGGGAGGGTCATTTTTAATGCCACACTTGACATGAGATCAACCCCCCTCCCCCCCTATTTCCCCCTCTTAAGGAAGTTCTGCTATGGATTTTAATTGCTCAGAAAAATTCGTTGATCCTGGCTGGATTGTGTGTATTTAGCTTAAGCTTCTGATTGGTTTACAGCAGACCTGATGTTAGTGGCCCATTCAACCACCAAGCGCTGTGGTCAATACGTGGATGCGAGAAGAGATCTGTAATCGTTGCCCGCGCCATTGTGAACTCGTCTGATAATGTTTCTGGTGTAAAGGTCCTCAGGAGGAATTCAACTAAAGTGGGAACGTAAAAAACTTTAAATATAACGATAGGATCAGTTATTTTTTGAATAATTTTAAAATGTTCTGGAATTAATTAAAGAAAAAAATTATCCAAAATGGGGAATGTCGCACCCCACATCTTTGCACAGTTCGTGGTTAAAGAAAAGTCGTGATCCACGAACGGGCGAACGCTTAGAATTCCTTCAAAGAGATAAGAGTTATCATCCATCTCAAAAACATACTTATTCAATTAATGTATAACTAGTTTTATCTTCCTGAGACGTAATTAGACATAATGTGCTCGTATGAACACATATTGCAGTCTACAACCCTCAACTGTGCCTCATTACTTCTGGAAATAGATGGGGCATAAAAGTCAAAACGTCTCTCTTTAAGAACTCTAGCTTCATACCAACAATAATACCCCTCCAATAAACTATCAGAAACAAAGCTTGACACACATGTCCAGTAACATAGTGACACAGTCCTAATGGGTGTTTGTTTACATGTACACAGTGACCCACCCTCCGTATTCTGCCAAGGGAGAAATTTAATTTATTATTATTATTATTATTAGCACCGCGTCTTACTACCCGTTCGGGTTATACGCACTTACGCTAATGTGTAATGGTAGGGTGATTGTGAGATGAAATGGAGGACCTACAGTTTAACGTGGAATCCGAACCACGGTGGAGGCCTGGCATTCCCCACATTCACAAGATGTCTTGTCAGAGGTGAAGGAAGGGTTTGGTAATCAGATAAATCTGTGCCGGGACCGAGGATTGAACCCCGGTCGCCAGCATAGAGGTCTGACACCTTACCCCTAGACCGCATTTAAATAAAAACAACTATTTTTAAACATGGTTTCACTAGATGGAGGACACAATAATCCCTCTCGAATCAATCAGCTGGCTTACACAAAGATAGGTTAAGGTAGCGACTCAACCCCCTATTCACGCAATCCTACCTCACAGAAGAGTATGAGCTAATTGCTCAATACCATTACAATGATCCCGTTATGACGAACGTTTTAAAAGCGAGTCGTCTAACAAGTGCACATTTGAAAGTGTTTTTATCACTGATCACTGATCGTAGACACTAGCGAACTCCAGTGTTGATGGACTCGATCTGGCTCGAGGAACGCAGCGAGACTTACGCAAGGCTGAGGATTTGGAGTGTTCTGGTATGTGGCCTAAGTCCATATTTCAAGTAAAGAGAGTTGTTTTTAACAGTGGAATACAGTTAAAACCATTTAATATGTTAATACGTCAAGTCATGTGATCTGAAGCTGATACTTTTGAATAACAGAAATAGTATACATTTTTTATCAATGTTGGCCGTAAAGAAATATATTTGTATTTTTTCTACTGTTCTTCCAACCAAAATCAAGGTATAGTATTTTCTCCATTTACTCTGAAAGTTACCCCTCTTAATTTGATCTATTCAACTACGGTGTGGCTTGTAAGATATCAAGATATAGTCATAATGTAATTGGTCAAGATAGGACTCCTTACCTTTCAGGATAACAGGATAAACGAGGTGGCTGAACTTCTACATTACAATTGTGGATCTATTATTTGTGGTCAAACTGGACTGTAATTTAAGAAAACACAAGGTAACCTATCGGTCAGGTTCACTAGGGGTATTTTTCCAGTACCACCTCCACGCTAATACGGTCGCATTGCCTCTAAAATACCGCCCTCATCCCTACCTCTTTAACACAGACGGAAACTACCAAGGGGCAATAAGATTCAACCTTAATTTTGTTCCTCGCTAATAACACAATTGTCATCACTACAGAAAGCCAATTTAAAAATAGCTTTAATCCCCAATTATTCCCGGAACTACTTTATTTCGCGGTCCACGATTTGGGCACCAGACGACGGCCCCGCTAGTAAATATCTCTCCCTCTAGTCAGAAGTAATGTCACGTCGCCTCCAGACCAATGACAGTCCAGTTGGGAGATATTCCCTCGGTCAACTTGTCAGCCGCCGCCACAAATCTTGTTCCCTCCCTCTCGTTTTTTATACACTAATAACTGTCCGTTACAATAAACGTTTTTAACTGCGTCGTTAATTAACTCGTTAGCTAATTGTGACACGCCCATTCCCCCTTTCCCTTAGTTTTTGGGGTGTGGGGGCATGGTGAGAGGGAGAAAAGGGCCCTTTTCCCATACCCTCATTCATCCGCCCTCTCTCTTTTTGAATCTTCCTCCTATTCCATTCTTTGACCTCCATTTTTTAGGGATCCAGACAAAATATACCAATATTATGAGACTGTCATGAATAGTCTCGAATAAGCGTTTCAGCTGTGTATTTGATAGAGAAATACCGCTCAAGTGCTCTGGCTATTGGTGCAGACATGCTTGGGCTTACATCGCTAGGAGGATCTTGGGTTCGACCCTGAGTAAGGGCCCGCAAATAGCTGTAGACTACGATGGAAGCGTTATTCAATCTAGTTTATTTTAGCACCACGTCTTACTACCGTATTTTTTAGGCTATACGCATGTGTACTAATTACGCTAAAGACTTCGGTATGATAACGGTTACATTTATAGGAAATGTACCCACATTTGTGTGGAGGAAGAGTGAACAAACATTTTGGAAAAATCACCCTTAGAACACATTACCGGGATTCGATCCCCGATCTCCCTGTCATCGTCAGTCTAGTCTAACACGAGAGTGGCACCTTAGACCACGCGACCAGCCAAGCAGGCTTTCATTTAGTTGACTAAAATAACAATATTATAAACGTGACGTGGAAAATATTCCATTTTGGCAAATAATCCGTGTTATTTAAACGGAACGAATGCAACAGGGAGAAATATCTCAAGTTTTCAGGTTTACGATCCATTTTAATTGCTCCAAAAGGACGTCATCACCAGAAACATTATCAAATGACCTACGATAACAGCGATTAGTTTCTCTTCTTACACTGACATATTGACTACAGCGCCTGGTGGTTGGATGAGTCACTAAAGTCGTGTCTGCAGTAGACCATATTTGTCAATTCTTCAATATTATGATAAAAGACTTTACGAACATATTCTTTTCTCCTGGGATTTTCATCTCTAATCAGCAATATTTGGATTGTATTTTCAGTGCATAGTCAAAGAGGTGACCTGGCGGTCTAGGGGTAAGGTGTCAGACTTCTATGCTGGCGACCGGGGTTCAATCCTCGGTCCCGGCAAAGATTTATCTGATTACCAAACCCTTCCTTCCCCTCTGACAAGACATCTTGTGAATGTGGGGGAATGTCAGGCCTCCACCGTGGTTCGGATTCCACGTTAAACTGTAGGTCCTCCATTTCATCTCACAATCACCCTACCATTACACATTAGCGTAAGTGCGTATAACCCGAACGGGTAGTAAGACGCGGTGCTAATAATAAT
>CABFOW010005599.1:24248-40716 GCA_902141385.1 Timema californicum
GGGCACACCCCCAAATTGCCGGAGGCAAAAAAAAAAAGTGATAAACAGTTCTAGAAGCTACCTGAAGTGTTTTTATAGCAACATAGCCCCCTAACTGCCAAAGGCTAGATAAAATTTCTAAATGATAACCAATTTTAGAAGCTACCTGAAGTGTTTTTATTTATGGCAACACGACGCCCTAAATGCCGTAGGCTAAGAAAAATTCTAAATATTAAACACCTATAAAAACTAGCTGAAGTGCTTTTTTTGGCAGCACAGCCCCCTAATTTATGATTGTATCTTAATTTTGATATTGTTTTAACCATAAATAAGACCATATGTATTTTGTTCGTAAAATGTCCAGGGGGGGGGGTGTAGTAAGGGGGCAGTTGAACCCCTACCCCTGACTACGGTCTTACCTCCGGCCTTCGCTTCATCTCATGTATGAATAGTTCAACACCTTCTTCGTCCGCCACAAGGCTGACAGACGACTGTAGTTACGATAAATAACGTCCCTCGCCTTGATGAGTAATCGGACCGTGGCGACACTATTACTGTCTAACTACACTTACCAATGTCGCATTTCTAAGGTGGTAAGCTTACCTTGCCATGGTTCCACTATGGTGTAACTTAGAATATAAGCTCGTGGTGTATTCCATCAAACGTAAGACTGCTTGCTACCTTTCAGGATAAACGAAGTGTACCTGCGACAGTTGAGAAAGACGTCGTCCGTGTGAGACGACAGTAAAAACTACAACGCCAATAAATAGGGTCCAAATTGGAGCGGTGTGTACCGGGGAGGGAGGGACTTGATACGCATGCCAGCACACACTCGCATACAAACACACGCACGGTGATCGCTACGCAATTATTGTCGACCACAATGACAACAACAAAAATGGCTGGTCATCAGATTCACAGCCAACCGGAAGTGAAGTTACAACACCATGAGATGCAAGCTGGTGATTACCTACTTTCCCGTACTCTGCATGACTCATGGGATTAAAAATAGTACATACATTGCAAAGCAAAGTTAAAGTCTTCTATTGTTAGCTTGATAATAGGCATTTTATAACATACGGAGGGTTTAATTTGGCTGAGTCATTTAATGAATATGACAAGTGTTATTAGCTCAAAGCAGACACGTTCCTACACGTAACTATTAATGGCTTTTTCCATTGTGAACTAACTCTTTTGGTGGCCTAGCAGTTTAGGAGTAAGGTGTTGGACTTCAGTGCTGGGGGTCCGGGGTTCAATCCTAGGTCCCGGCACAGATTTATCTGATTTCCAAACCCTTCCTTCACCTCTGACAAGACGTGTATTAATCACAACTTGTGAATATGTGGAATGCCAGTTCTCCACCGTGGTTCGGATTCCACGTTAAACTGTAGGTCCTCCATTTCATATCGCAATCACCCTACCATTACACATTAGCGTAAGTGCGTATAACCCGAACGGGTAGTAAGATGCGGTGCTAATAATAATATTAATAATAATAATAATAATAATAATAATAATGACTTAACACTTCTTTTAGGAGAAGATTTTTTATTTTGGTATTGAACCAAGAAAAATCCCAAAATATATATTTTAATGTACAAATTTTACAACCATCAAATAAGATATTGAGAATTATTTTAAAAGTAAAATTATCAAATTATTATATCATCATATTTTTAAAGACTGACCAAAAGTTGTTGTATGCCTATTTAAAATAACCGGGTGGTATATAAATTCGCGTAATTAGGCCTACGTGTCGGTAAGTGGCAAGTGGGAATGAGTAAGGATTTAAAATGCATGGTTATGTTAAATTTCAATAATACAATAAATACTACAATATTATTCTAAGTTTGACACGGCCTTTAGAAGTTTTCACACTGTCGAGTCACAAAAGGCTAGAAAATAAATATAAACAAAATACCTAAGCTCAGTCTCGCTGTTGAGTAGATAATAACGTGAAGGCACCTTAGCTCAGTCTCACTGTTGAGTAGATAATAACATGAAGGCACCTTAGCTCAGTCTCACTGTTGAGTAGATAACGTGAAGGCCCCTTAGCTCAGTCTCGCTGTTGAGTAGATAACGTGAAGGCACCTTAGCTCAGTCTCACTGTTGAGTAGATAGTAACGTGAAGGCACCTTAGCTCAGTCTCGCTGTTGAGTAGATAATAACGTGAAGGCCCCTTAGCTCAGTCTCGCTGTTGAGTAGATAACGTGAAGGCACCTTAGCTCAGTCTCACTGTTGAGTAGATAGTAACGTGAAGGCACCTTAGCTCAGTCTCGCTGTTGAGTAGATAATAACGTGAAGGCACCTTAGTTCAGCCTCGCTGTTGAGTAATGTGAATGCCACAGCATAAAATGAATCTTGCCCATGTGTTGATGCCGGGAGGGAGGGAGGGGGGAATGACACTAAGCTAAACACGCGGTTATTAGCACACCAGGTCTTTGGCCGGACTGCTTACATTTGACTGTGAGTGTTGAGGTCCGTGGCAAGAAGCGATGGGCCGGCCGGCCGGCTGATAAAGCATTTTCTCAATGAAACAAGAGTGGAGGAGAGGATATAGGCGATGAGAGGTTTGAACAGAGGTTGCAAAACACGTGTAATCATCACCCTCCTCACCCTTTTATAATGCAGTGTGGTGTTTATACTCGGCAGAGTGACAATCTCTTGCTTTACTCAGTATAGCGACAATCTCTTGCTTTACTCAGAAAAATGGCATTCTCTTGCTTTACTCAGAAAAATGGCCCTCTCTTGCTTTACTCATAGTAAGCTATAGCATTCTCAAACTGGCTCTTACTAGATCAGTACATCACTCTCAATCTATCACCAATTCAGTACATCACTCTCAAGCTGGCCCTCACTATATCAGTACATCACTCTCAATCTATCACCAATTCAGTACATCACTCAAACTGGCTCTTACTAGATCAGTACATCACTCTCAATCTATCACCAATTCAGTACATCACTCTCAAGCTGGCCCTCACTAGATCAGTATATCACTTTAAAACTACCTCTAACTATTTCAGTACATCACTCTCAAGCTGGCCCTCACTAGATCAGCATATCACTTTAAAACTGCCTCTAACTATTTCAGGTCACTCTCAAGCTGGCTCTAATTAGGTTAGTAAATCACTTTCAAGCTGGCTATAATTAGGTTAGTAAATCACTTTCAAGCTGGCTATAATTAGGTTAGTAAATCACTTTCAAGCTGGCTATAATTAGGTTAGTAAATCACTTTCAAGCTGGCTATAATTAGGTTAGTATATCACTCTCAAGCTGGCTCTAATTAGGTTAGTAAATCACTTTCAAGCTGGCTATAATTAGGTTAGTAAATCATTATCAAGCTGGCTCTAATTAGGTTAGTAAATCACTTTCAAGCTGGCTATAATTAGGTTAGTAAATCATTATCAAGCTGGTCCTCAATAGGTCATTTTATCACTCAAGCTGGCTCTGACTAGATCAGTATCTCACTCTCAAGCTAACATACATGCAGTCCACCTGTCACCAGGATCAAACAACAACCGATGATTGGCCGCTGAAACAAGACCCCAAGGACGTCAGCACTAATTAGAGATGACTCAGTCCTCGGCATTCCCAAGGCATTTGTCAAACCTTGCCGCATGTAGTCCCCCGATCGCTCGAATGTAGGCAACCCGCCAACACAGGGTATTCGTCATCGACCAGACTGATCGAGACGAGAGCCGACGGATCCCAACTTTTTTTATTTGGCGTAACACCCGATTGGATTAGATTGTCCAAAAGACCAATACCACTTTCCTTTTTATACATTACACACATCATCGCGACCCCCCACACTCCTTTCTTGACGGTCACACATAAATATATAATACATATTAGATATAACTAAATTTTCATACGAGGGGCCTTTTATAAAATACAAACACGTTTTTGCTAAGTAAGTAAAAAATGATACCCAAGATACGGATATTAAATCCCGGTACATATTTTCATTTTTCACTTCAATGAAATTTATTAAGCTACCAAGCCTAATCTGTTTGGATACATGATTATTAAAAATATTTGTTTGCGCAGCCAAACTGAGAAAAAATAGTTATAGTCTATTATTATTATTATTATTATTATTATTATTATTATTATTATTATTATTGGTATTGATTATATTTATCGAAAGTAAAAACCACAGATCACATGAATTGACGTATGGATACGTGAAAGTAAATATAGTAGCTTTTCTGGCCACCAGGGTCGCCATATTTTCTTAATACGGAATTCCTTGTGTTTTCTATGTTGTTTTTCAGACTTAGTGCCTCTGTTCCCAGACCCCATAGAGAGTAGTATAGACAACAGAGGAACGAGATTTTTAAATCTGGTTGAGGAGATAATGTCCGGTCCTTACAGGACCCAATGTTTCAGGATGGAGGGGGTAGCACTTGTGTTCGAATCAACGCAATTATTCTTCAGTCTAATATCACTTCTATTTAAAACCCGCCTCGGTGGCGTAGTTGGCTAACGCGCTTGTCGTGTTGAGCTCGACTGCCGAGGACGGGGAAATCGAGGTTCGAATCTCGGTCGGGTGAACTTGGGGGTGGGGGTGGTTCCTAAATGATTTTACACTCTCCCTCCAAGCAAATGCGGGTTCACTTCCTCTAATTCAACCTTCCCAATTGCTAATCCATTAGAGTAATAAGTACTTGAAGCGTATAAACCGAACGGGTAGTAAGACGCGGTGCTAAATATTATTATCATCTTATATTTAACGCTTGCAGTTTAATGTCCCAAATTCACATTAAATTAGTTGTTTGGGGGGCAAGTTCCCTGTATTTTCTTTGTGTTTTTCAGGTGCTTAGCAGCTCCAAGGGCCCTTCTAATTAAAAGTGGCGATATCCCCCCCGTACTACCGAGAAAGCGCCCCGAGTTCCACAGTTTGGGAACAACTGTTCTCCACTAGAAACACTATGAAAGGAGAAAGGCATATATGTTCGCACCCCTTAGATAAAAAGTGACACCAAGATCCCCTCGAAGCAGCTCAATTCAAGTTTTACGATGTTGTGTTTACAAACTTTCACACCCTGTGCGTAGCAATCCAAGCCCGACAGGATTTATTGGGGAGGGGGGACAACGTTGCATAGAAAACTCAATCAAACTCACCAATTCAATTCTGAAAACCAAATATTTAATTTCGATTGATATGAATCTTTTTTTTAGCCCCCCCTTCCCACTCTGCTAGTGTGCCCATTCTATTTTATTATCTTTTAAAATGTAGGGAGCGATCTACTAATCAATCTGGGATGTTGAAATATGTGAAATGATCAGCTTCAGAGTTGATCGAACCTTACGACGGAAGATCACACTGACAATATTGTTATTTTTGGACCTTTCCTGACAGGCATCCATCTGTCTCGTCAGGGACAAAGCTTGTCACCCTGATACGACCCAAAGTTGGTGGGAAGGATCTTTGAGAAGCTACAAACAGATTTCTTCGGTCAATATTGATAGCATTTTACTATATTATTATGTAATGATAATATCTATTAAGTGGCAGATTCAGATCACGTGACTTGACGTAAGAATAGGGCCTACGTGAAAAAAAATCTGGTAACTGTTCTAGCTGTCAGATGAGGCTCTTACTATGACAATGAAGCTGAAGACTTCCTACTTTGCCCGGTCCTTTCCCATTAACATGGTTAAAATGTGTATAGCTGGGACGTGTAGTAAGACGCAAAGTCCTAAAAGGCACACATTTTCACAAAGGCATTATTTAAATTCTTTCCCACGTTCACAGCCTCATCACAACCAATAACCACCTCTGACAAGACGTGTATTAATCACCACTTGTGAATGTGAGGAATGCCAGGACTCCACCGTGGTTCGGATCCCACGTTAAACTGTAAGTCCTCCATTTCATCTCACAATCACCCTACCATTACACCTTAGCGTAAGTGCGTATAGCCCGAACGGGTAGTAAGACGCGGTGCTAATAATACGTTAATGATGGCCGTTTTCCTAGAGCGAGAACTCGAGTCCCGCGATCTGTAGATCTTAAAGTAGCTCGAGTACCGGCGGTGGAACTCAGTTGAGAACTTTAGAATGGGTGCTTTTAATAACAAGGATATTATTATTATTATAGTTTGGTTTTACAATCACTATCTCGGGTTTGCTCCTCTTTGTTGGAATCTGTTATTGTTGGTCAAAGCGTAGCAAGGGGACCACGTTCGGCTCACAACATCCCTAAACTAAGCTAACTTCAACTTAGCAAAGACACAACACCCAGGGTAAACCAGCATTTTATAAATAATATTTTTCAGGGTGTACCAGTAATCAAAGCCAGGACCTTAGGCGTAGTAAGCTGACACGTTATTGACTGAGCCAAGGCGTCAGTAAGCAGGTAACGATAAACCCAACCCAGTCTCTTTTGAAGACGTAACATCGAGTCCCACACGCTGGTGGTCTAGATATGATAAAACACTTGCATGTACGAGTATATCAATAAAAAAAACACCAATAGGATATTACAAATAAAGTGATTTAATAATTTAAAAAAAAAGAATGGGGAATGTTCTGTGACCATTTCCAATTTCGTTACACGGATACTAAAACCCTTAGTTACGATCTTCTCCAGTGCGTACTTATAACTGCAAAACAAAGAGTAGGGGTGGTATAAAAGCCAGCGCGCAGTAGCGAATAACGCCCTCCTACCCAGACAAACATCCCGGCCAGCGTCGTGTCGTCCCATTAGGTTAATTCTCTCCCCGAGAGAGGATGTGGTGACGAGATCGAATTTCCCTTCCGCGGTTCGTCGTACACTCCGTCGCGAGAAACTGTCGTGCAACATTACGTTCGTTATGACAATAAGGCGTTAAAAGGGTAGGCAAGCCGTCAAGTGGAACCCTAAGTAGTTCACGCTGACGCCATTAAAAATGGATTATTTCAAGGGTGACGCAAGGAATTTTTTTAGAGCAAATTATTTAATTATGAAAAAGTTGCGCGAGTTCAAAAAGTTATACAAACCAATTTGTTAAGGCCCGTTACTGTGGTTTGGTGGTTAAGGAGATCGACTGCATGGTTATTATTACTATTATTATTATTATTACCATTACTATTATTATTATTATTATTATTATTATTAGTACCGCGTCTTACTACCCGTTCGGGTTATACGCACTTACGCTAATGTGTAATGGTAGTGATTGTGAAATGAAATGGAGGACCTACAGTTTAACGTGGAATCCGAACCACGGTGGAGGCCCGGCATTCCCCACATTCACAAGTTTTGACTAATACACGTCTTGTCAGAGGTGAAGGAAGGGTTTGGCAATCAGATAAATTGTGCAGGGACCGAGGATTGAATCCCGGAAGGAAGTCCATAAATCAACAAATTAATGCCTATTTGTGTATGTGTAAAGCCAAATTGATCAAAGAGCACTTCTGGCATTGTGGTTGAGTGTTTGCTTAAAATTAAGCGTTGCTGTCATAACTTCTAAGTAAATCTAGTTAGTAAGTCGTGTGATGAATTCACTTTTAAAAATAACGTTGGTCATGTGATGGAGATAAACAATTGAGGAAATTATATATTTTTCGATTCAAATATGTAGGCCCTAGTTAGCATTATATTTGTCCAGTTCTTTATCAGGAAGTAAAAATAAATATACGATTCGAAGACGCGAGGAAACAATGAAGTATGACACTTATTATTGTTATTGCGATGTGTCTCACTACCCTCCCAGACTTTCCGAATATCTACACTGATGAGATTTGGTTGGAGAAGATCAAATGTAGGCCTACAAAGTGTACAGACATTCGACTAGAATTATTATTATTATTATTATTATTATTATTAGCACCGCGTCTTACTACCCGTTCGGGTTATACGCACTTACGCTAATGTGTAATGGTAGGGTGATTGTGAGATGAAATAAAGGACCTACAGTTTAACGTGGAATCCGAACCACGGTGGAGGCCTGGCATTCCCCACATTCACAGGATGTCTTGTCAGAGGTGAAGGAAGGGTTTGGTAGACTAGAATTAAAGTGGAAACAATTTAAGGGGAAAAAACACCTTGTTAAGCCCGCCAGTGATTTGAACCTAGACTTCACCAGCACCAGAACACTGGACTAGACGCAATTGACATCTTTGTCCACGTGCCCATCTGTGCGAGCTATTGGGTATATTTAATGCAAACTTCCTCCAAGTTAACCTCATAGCTATTCTTAGATTAAAGTACGTAGGTTAAACGTATTAATAAGAAGCTACCTGTGAAGGGGCGAGCAGAGATTTCACAGACATTTATCGGCCGTGTCGGAAATCGAACCCGGGGCTCAGCTCGGTGGACTGAGCTAACGTGTCAAACCTCTAACATTAACTTAGAAATTGATTGAAAATGTTCCCAGTAAGTGTTATTAGACTGTAATAAACACAGCCCGGTCCAGGTAAAGGCAAAAACCTTGTTTGAACCGCACATGTGCCCAGGGTCTCCTACAAGGGGGGCGAGGGGTAGTTTTCCCCGGCCCCCAACCTCCCCAACATATTTCTTATAGTCAAGCCCGCAATCACAACACGCAAATACGAGTATACGGCAGAGTCTGTTCGTGTCTCTTGCCTTGCATAGTTCCACTATGGTGCAGCCTATACGTAGGACGGGGCCATAGTTTGATACAAGAAAGACTGCCCAATTTTAGGGTAAACTCAGTGTACACTTAGTATGTTATTAAGATAATTATTTTATGTATAAGGGTTTCACAGCTCCTGAATCCTCTGAGCTATCCTGAATTCTTAGCCATCCCGAATCCTCTTACGTATCCTGAATCCTTGAGATATCTTGAGTCTTCTGTGCGACCTATAATCCTATTATCTATTCCGAATCCTCTTAGGTATTCTTAATCCTTGAATCCTCTGAGCTATCTCAAATACCTTGAGCTATCCCGAATCCCCTGAGCTATCCCGGACCCCTTGAGGTATCCCGAATCCTCTGAGCTATCTCAAATACCTTGAGCTATCCCGGATCTCCTGAGCTATTCTGAATGCCATGAGCTATCACGAATCATCTGAGCTATCTCAAATACCTTGAGCTATCACGAATCATCTGAGCTATCTCAAATACCTTGAGCTATCCCGGATCTCCTGAGCTATCTCAAATACCTTGAGCTATCCCGGATCTCCTGAGCTATCTCAAATACCTTGATCTATCCCGGATCTCCTGAGCTATTCTGAATCCCCTGAGCTATCACGAATCATCTGAGGTATCCTGAATCCTCTGAACGACCCTGCATATAACATACCGAAGCGGAGATAGCAGATCTGCATCACTTGGCAACACTGCCTTGTAAAGTAAAGTTACAATGTCATAAATCATGTTACATAACCCACGCGAGTCCCCCAGTATATCACTAAACCTGTGTTTCTCGGAGCAAGGAGGGGTGGAATACCAAGTGACATATCCGGGGATAAGAGGAAATGTTCGATGATATCAAAATATCATTTAAGTAAGTCTTAATACAACGTCAATTATCCAAGATTACGGTTTAGTTGAGAATACACGATTAGCGATAGGCTTATTTGTACAGTGATGGGTTTATTCAAGCTCTAAACACGGTTGAGTTATCAGCACTTGGGACCTCCCTACTTTAACTGCTCTAGCGATGCACGAAGAACCAATCATTCTTCTTATTATTATTATTAGCACCACGTCTTACTACCCGTTCGGGTTATACGCCCTTACGCTAATGTGTAATGGTAGGGTGATTGTGAGATGAAATGGAGGACCTACAGTTTAACGTGGGATCCGAACCACGGTGGAGGCCTGGCATTCCCCACATTCACAAGATGTCTCGTCAGAGGTGAAAGAAGGGTTTGGTAATCAGATAAATCTGTGCCGGGACCGAGGATTGAACCCCGGACACCCAGCATAGAAGTCTGACACCTTACCCCTAGACCACCAGGTCACCCAATCATTCTTAAATTAATGTAGTGTATACCGCAGCGTTTTTAGCAGATGTATTATCCATATTGCTTTCCCTACGGGGATTTTACTCTGTATTCAATTATTTCTAGGGCGCTAATGACCTCCATGTGTTGACGCACCTTTAAACCACAAGGTCACAGAGTTGTGTCCTTTAGTGGACAGGTTCAAGGTCAGTCCTACAATCAAGGGGTGTCAATCGAGTCATCACATTTATCGTTTCATCGCACCTAACACTAGTATCGACTTATCGCACCCAACCACCGGTAGAACAGATTTATTGAGTTTTGAACCAACACATATTTTTTTCCAATAATTAGTTGGGTAACTTCAATTTATACGTTCACATCAAATGCTTACAGATACACACTGATCTTTATTTAATTGAACAACCTAACCTAACCTAACCTAAACAACAGGCAAAGAGATAGGTACGATGAATGGACGTACCTTGACCGCCTCAAGACCTCATGATGTGCGATGAGTAGATTTGAAATATCCACCCTCCTAAATAAAAGGATGCGATGAACCGATCTAGGCCACACACAACACGTCACATGAATGGTTCCTTTAATGACAAAAAAAGATTCTTTATTAAAAAAATCTAAGACAACAATTCTGCTAATTAAATAAGTACAAAGGCCAAAGTACGGCTGATGAATTAGATGTTGACATCGGAGAATGCAAGCCCTCGACCCACGGGCCATATTGAACCCTCGACCAACGGGCCATATTGAACCCTCGACCAACGGGTCATATGCAAACCCACAACCTAAGGACCATAGTCAACCCATGACCCACGGGACACATGTAATCCACGACCTGTTTTCTTGCGGTCAGTCGATTTCAAACAGGTTCTCAAATAAATAATTAGAAAAAAATCCTAGCCCCAATAAGCATTATTTAGTCATTTACGGTATGAATGATTAAATAATGCAGATTTGAACTAAAATAAACACTTAGTCGGAAACTGATGAGTTTATCTACATTTATATCGGTACCTACCAAGTATTAGTTTAAATTCAAAGTGATGCTTGTTTAATATCAGTATCCTTTTCATTTATGTGTGTTGTGGCCTGCTGCGCTAGATATCCTTTAAGATTAGTAACATTACACTTATTTGTGTAGTCCCAACTTAAGGTGGCTGCTGCGGTAAGTGAGAAATTGCCGCGCCGGCGTTCAGCTCTAACACAATATTTTTAGACGATGCATTGTTTCAAAATATGGTTCTGGCCAAAATAAATTATAAAGATTCCAACAGGGCTCTTTTCCTTAACAACCCTATAATTTGAGTTTTATTAATAAAAAGACCGTGTGAAAATGTAACATTTGCTCAATTTTTAACGACTTTTTTAATCATATTTGCGCAGATACGAGACTAGGCTTGATGTTAAAGTGGTACTTCCGTATATAGAAATTTTCTATGTATCGAATTTTAGGTGGATCCCCGGGATAGTACATAAAAATGTTTCTAAATATATCGAAAAAAATTATATTTATCGAATTTTTACTAAGATGAATCGGGATTTCCCCCTGTAACGACGATGATATAAGAAAAACAAGTGAGAAAAAACCGAACGGAGATGTCGCAAGAGGAAGAAGGAAATGGTTGGTTAAAGTCATTGTAACTCAGACGCACAGTGGGAGGCCAGATCCCGAAAAGCTGGTCAAAATACGAAAACTTCATTCAATTTGTCTTATATTTGGTACAAAGGGATTTTCAAATCCGCTGATTACGAATTCAAAGTCAAGAGTTGAAAAAAAATAATGGCTTATCTATTATGGTGGTTCTAAATTCATAAGTATGGAAGTGTTATTTATTTTGTACGAAACTTGGTACCTAGGGGTTTTCGAAGTCGCTGATTACAAAACCGAAGTCAAAATGGCAAAATAATAAAATGAGGGACCACCATGGCGAACATTAATGTTTTAACTCATAAAGTTTAGTCAAAATAACATAATACAACCTATAAACGAGGAAAAATTAAATTCGTAACAAAATAAAAGATTTACTAGAAGAATATAAATGTTCATATATTGAAACCATAATCTTTAAAGCCTATAACCCAATAACCCACGAAACCGGGAGAAACCTATTGTTTGTTGAACATATATAGGGGGCCTACTAGAATTATAGGAACCATAAGCTTTAACTACCCGATAAAACAATTATTTTTAAAAATAAAATATTTTTACAGTAAAAGGTATTTACTTTTAAATTAAATAATTCTGTAACCCATGAAACCGATATAAATCAATTTAAGGAAAATACTTTGTAAATAGGGGAGAGTGGGGCAAAGTTGACATAGAAATAATATTTATTTTAGCTTTTAATTATTTATTTTTTACATAAAATTGACATTTTATTTAAATCGTAAAATAAATTTAGAAATTATTTGTAAATTACTTATATATTTTTTAATACTTCATTCTTCTTATAATCGACACGGTAACATTTAAAAAGAAATCGTTTAAAGTCCAGATTCACAATTTTCAATGTTTTGTTTAATAATTATTTCATTAAATTGTAGTCTCAATTTAAGTGACGCTATAATTTTATTAAATAATTATTATGTAGAATAAAAAAAATCATGCCTACGATAGTCGAATCGGGAACAAAAACTTAGAAGAACAGCCCTTAATCCACTCGACCACGGAGCTATTTGTGACGCGTTGACTTCAACTCGTTTATGCATTGCGGCTTAAATTAAACAGTTTTAATTTAGAAAAACAGTATCATCATTGTATTTTGTCACGTTCATATTTTTTTAAATTACATGGTTTTTCCTTGGCGAATGAAATATGTGTCTTTTAACATGCTTTATTAACGCGTATTTGTAATTTTTTTTTATTATAAAAACTCACATTTAAACCCCAATGGCAGCTAATCGCAGCGGGTTTTTATATATTTGAATAAACAATTTAAAACAAGTTTCGTTGCAGAACTCTGCAGAACGTCTGACCTTTTGTCTAATTTTTAAAAACGTTAGCATATAATTTTTCATTATTTTTTATTACAAATATTGTTAAACTATTAATTTATATATTATTATGGTTTGTGTAATATATGATAATATTCTATCTACTTTCAACGGAAAAGTTCAATTTACATAATTCAAATTGATCAAATGTACGAATTTCGGTTAAGTTATTTATCTCTCTCGTGAGGTTTAGATGGTCAACCCCTCCTAACTGTGCCATTAGACAATTTTATTATTATTATCATTATCATCACCGCGTCTTACTATCCGTTCGGGTTATACGCACTTACGCTAATGTGTAATGGTAGGGTGATTGTGAGATGAAATGGAGGACCTGGCATTCCTCACATTCACAAGAAGTCTTGTCAGAGGTGAAGGAAGGGTTTGGTAATCAGATAAATTTATGCCGGGACCGAGGATTGAACCCCGGACGCCAGCATAGAAGTCTGACACCTTACCCCTAGACCACCAGGTCACCGTTATTAGACACTTTAAATATCATTTTATCCAACCTTATACTTTAAATTCCCCTCCAAAAAAACTTTGTTTTTCGGGATTTGACCCCAGTCCACACTCCCCCTCCCCCCCTTTTCCACAAGTCGTCTTCATCCTCTCTGAATCAGGTTCAGTTTGTTTCAGTATCTCTAACCGACGGTTTATGCTCGCTATTGTATTTTAAGGTGTGTTCAACACATTTTTTCCTGTTTGTTTTTAATTATCTTTATAAACATAGCTTGAGCATAATGTGATTCATTTTCAATCAAAATGAGTTCATTGATCAGACATTTTTATGAATACAATAACCTACATAATGTGTAAACAATATAGTTTCTATACATCGAAGTTTCTTATATAATTTTTTTTATGAAACCAATGACTTAGATTTATGGAGGTCCAACTGTATTTGAGAACAAGCAGCGGAATTTCCTTTTTACCTGGAGATATTAAGTTTCCTAGTTTTCTTTCCCCCTTGTCGTGATCTGGAAGGGAGCTTGTGCCCGGCTTTGCACGCGTATAAAAGCCAGAGTGTGGCAGGTGAGACAAATAATCAGGTTAGAATGACAGACGCGAGGGGAGGGGGAGGCCAGTCCATGCTCTGGAAGCGCATACAACGGTGGTTATGTAATGTACATCTATTTACATAATGGGGGGAGGGGAAGGTTGGAGAAATATCAGCTGTTGATGGGGTACACATTCTATTCTAAGATTCTGGTTGAAAGGAACCTTTAGAAGAAAAAAACATACTTGTAATAAATATAGTTATAAATCATTATTATTATTATCACCGCGTCTTACTAACCGTTCGGGTTATACGCACTTACACTAATGTGTGATGGTAGGGTGATTGTGAGATGAAATGGGAGGACCTACAGTTTAACGTGGGATCCGAACCACGGTGGAGGCCTGTCATTCCCCACATTCACAAGATGTCTTGCCAGAGGTGAAGGAAGGGTTTGGTAATCAGAATAAATGTGTGCCGGGACCGAGGATTGAACCCCGGCCGCCAGCACAGAAGTCAGACACCTTACCCCCTAGACCGCCAGGTCACCCGACCATACTTGTTGTAGTAAATATAGTTATAAATCAAAGGAATTGATAATATCTATTAAAAAAAAGTGACAGTTGCAAATAACATGACATGACGTATGAATATATTAACATTATTTGAGTAACTTTTATAGATTATCAAAAAAATTCCTTTCTTTCGAAATCAGTCTGAATTTGAATTTTATTTTTTGTTCCACGCCTTACTACTACTAGCCATTCGGGATATACGTCTGTGCATTAATTACGCTAATGTGTTAAGAGCTAAGGAAGGTTAAATTTAGAGGAAATGCGCCCAAATTTGAGTTGAAAGTGAGAGAGTGGAAAACCACCCTAAGTACACCCGACCGGGATTTAAACCCCAATCTCCCCATTATTGAGAGTGACGCCATAGACCATGCGGCCACCGGATCGGGTTTTCCCCTAGTTCCAAGAGTCACCAGGTAACTTTAGGCATTTTAAAAACGCAGCAAGAGGATTACAATCCTTCAAGAGAGAGCTCAACAGAGATAACACGGTTTTATGACGTGGTTAATAGCGCTTACCAGTTCATGTTGACGATCTGTTAAGATGCGATTCTTGGTAAATAATATTTATACAAGACATTTCGAAATAACTTTTAATTCCCTGTCAAAACATTTGGACGTGTTTATCACGAGATTAAATAAATATTAGATAAAATGTTATCTTTATATTAAAACCTTCACATATTATCCGGATCATCCCTTTTCTCATAAAATAGAGTGAAATATAATCTGGTTTGATAAAAAAAATGGACTTTTATTATCATTAAAACAATTTACCGTGTACTTTCTAGCCGATTATATAAGCCCACGATTTACAAACTAACTTAATTCTAGAACCAACGCGGACTACCAACATCAATGTCAAAGGGGAACCCAATTTAAACACTAACAACTTTCAAGTGTCCCAGGAATTGTCCGGGGACAATTAACTCAATAGTTAGACGCACTATCACCCAACATACGCCGGTAACACAGCTTGAACCAGACACCACCGTGGTGAGGTTTCCTGTATTATATTTTGAAAAATAGTGGAATTGAGGCCATTGAAACAATTTTAGCGTATTTTCAAAAATATACAACATTGAAAAATCATTATTTTAAAATGGAAACAGACTATCCAACTACTCCCAATATCGCTTATGTGAAATAAAGAATACAGAAACCGCACTGAGAAATGTAACTTGTGGTTCAAGCGTAATCGTGTATCTCATATGCCGGTTATTCATGTACCTAATATCCCGGTTAATCGTGTATCTATTAGCCCAGTTAATCATATATATTATATTCATGTTAATCGTGTATCTAATCTCTCGGTTAACCATGAATCTATTATCCCGGTTAATTGAATTGATATGTAAAATTTAGTTAATATACGTACATACAAAAAATTGAGGGATGTTCTCTTAGAGATTTGTTAATAAAAACTCCATTTCCGATCAAAACCTGTATTTACCAAGCCTACATAAACAAATGCGTTGGATAAAAGATGAAATAGAGTATTTAAAAACATTATGTTATGTATGTTAAAAAGAAAAAAGTCCCATCCATTCTACGAAATCAAGTCAACCAACCTCACATTGCTTTTAAAATTTTAACTTTCTCTTTTTGTTAAAGTTTTTCTTTGAAGTTGATGTATTAAAATGTGGGCATTGTGACAGAAATAAACTAAGACCAACTCATTAAAATATATCTTATTGTGTAGAGAGAGAGAATCCGGTCGTTGCTCTATAAACTGTTGAGAGGTCTCTCTCTCTCTCTCTCTCTCTCTCTCTCTCCACATGCGAATCAACCTCCGTCATAACAACGATCCAAAAAACAAGAGACGGGCTACCAACTTTACAGAAAAGCACTTTAATACCATTCCAACTTGTATTTCCGAGCTATTCTTTAGTTTCAGGAAAAAGTATCCTAACGATCACTCATCCATCCCGCGCCGCTACACGCAAAACATAAACTTTTAAATCAATCCAAAACATCTATGTAGGTTTTTTTTTAAGATT
>CABFOW010005600.1:0-22877 GCA_902141385.1 Timema californicum
GGTCACCATCTTTATTGTGATGTACTTTTTAAAATAAAATTGATTAGACCTACGTATTTTAATAATCCAGAAATATTTTAAAAAATATTTGTAGGTAATGTATATTTTATTTTTTCAAAAATATGTGGTTCTAATACCAATGTTATCAAATTTGTGCACCTTTTCAGAAAATTTAAAAATATATTATGTTAAGTAATAACTATGTTGTTAGCTAAGTACAAACAAATACGCATGTATTTTAAAAAGTACTAACTTGATAACAGATACATATTTTCTATTTATATAAATCAAATTTTTTAAAAAAAAGCTCGACTTGTAACATATTTTTTAGTTTTATTTTATTTACAACGTAGGGCTATATATGTTAAGTAAATTAAATACAGTCTCTTTGATATGATGAACAATATTAATTTAAATCAAATAACTGTTTACTGTATAGTCAGATAAGCTTAATATTCGACAAACTCTTATTTAAGGCACTTAACTTTTATGTCTCTACTTTTGTCAACTCTTCTCACTTTCCGTTCACGTACTGTGTACTATTTACACAGCGTGACAGGAACGAGTAAGATATAACTTAGATTAAATGTGTCCCACATTTTCGGGCAAAGAGAGTGGAAAATCATTAAGGTAAACAACTCCTAGAACACCCAACCAGGATTTGATCCTCGTCCTGCCCATCACTAGCCAAGAAGACTAAATGAGTTTGGCTTTTAGATAGATTACTTCAAACATTGTGAAATCATTTTACCAATTTTAGAACATAATTTGATAATAAATAGGGTATTTATATTTTCCGATTGATTTCAAATCAATATGTTTTTAACATAAATCTTGTACAACACATGAACTTTAAAAACGGATCCAAAGGAGAGTCACTCTTGCGATAACCAAGTTTCCCCCCCTTTCTCCTGTTTTCACAGACAGACAGGCCTCTCTGTATTCTGAATGCGCCCGAAGGTGTGTTTTGTTTCGGAGCCGCAGTGAAGTTCTGGTCCCGATGTTTAAACCAGACAAGTCTTGATTGATAGCTCGACTATTTCGTGGCGCTCTAAGGCCGCCCGGGGCTATAGACTTTATAATTAACTTCAATTCCACTGGCCAACGTGAAGGATCTTCTTCTTGTGCTTGCCATATTGACCCCCACCAACAGGAGGGGTGTCCAAAACGTCATGGTTTCATTGAGTGACTGAGATGAACGGTCGAGCTGGCTGAGTCTGGGTGTTTTGTAGTACTTCTTCTTATTATCCGTTACTAGCCTGGCTATACGCTTATGTACTAATTACGGTAATAGTTTTAGAGACTATGGAAGTTATATTTATAGGAATTTGCGTGGAGGAAGACTGGAAAACCATTCTGGAAAAACTACCCTCAGTACACCCAGCCGAGATTCGAACCTCGATCTCCCCACCATCGGAAGTCTAGTCTAATGATAGTGTAGCACCTTAGATCACGCTGGTGACCTGGCCCCCTTCTAAGAGTTGTAGGTCACAAGCTATTTATCTTTTTTAAGGTGGATGGAATGGAATATAAGTTAAAATAAAGCCAATATTTCTGCATTTTTTATGAAAAAATACATAATTTGGCCAAAATAAATCAAAGATTCCTTCAGTTGACAGTTATATCAACAGTCTTAGGACTCATGGCATAAAAAGTTTCTTATCAAATGCCATTATTCTCATGAAAAATATTCAAGAACTGTTTAAGTTACTATGTAGAGACTTTAAATATATGTTTATACTAAAGTATTATTATTATTATTATTATTATTATTTTTATTATTATTAGCACCGCGTCTTACTACCCGTTCGGGTTATACGCACTTACGCTAATGTGTAATGGTAGGGTGATTGTGAAGTGAAATGGAGGACCTACAGTTCAACGTGTAATCCGAACCACGGTAGAGGCCTGACATTCCACACATTCACAAGTTGATGAAGTAATACTTGATATAGTTTTGATCAAATATTTTTTTTTTCATAAAAAGAATTAGGCCTACTTTAATTCACGTTCCCTTACATTCCAGCTTAATGCATTTATACTCTACTGGGATTATTCTACATATGTCTAGACATAGGTGGTCTGCCTAGAGTGAATGAACTATGAATGTATGCAGGTTATTTTATTAACTTTCCCCCCAAAGTCGCGTTTAATCCAATATTCGTAAAATCAACAGCTGTTGTTGTCTGAAGACCTCTAGTACCGAGACCTGGCTGGTTGCAGTGATGTGTGTCTGCATCACTCAGATGACCAGAGATGAACCCCTACCACTTGCACTGTGGTAGTTGCTCACCACCCTCACGCCAAACTAATGAAAATGCAGTTCCTTTTATTCAATCTCCACGTCTTTTCACCATTGATAAATGGCATTAGCAACCTTTAACAAGACGTATGACATGGCATCTTATTTTAAAATCTTTGTCTTAGAAATTCGAGTTTAATATTGACCGTAGCCTATTTACCAATATCCAGATCTATTACTGCTAATTTTATTACAGCTCTTACTCTCTATTAAGGTTATACCCTTCATTTTTAGAAATTTTATCATATTTAAAATGAACACACACAAAAAAATACTTTGTCACACTCAAGTGTCACAGTTTTTAAAATATCTCTAGGTAAACACTAAAATGCTGCCATATAATTTCTTAAATAATCTATGTTCTATGGCACTAGAAATTCAAAAATTCATGAGCGTACCTACACAAACATGCCACCTCCTATCCAGTACATCTCATTACATCCTATACCTATCTAGGGATAGTTATTTACAGTCCACCTCATTACACCCTATACCTATCTAGGGATAGTTCTGTGCAGTCCACCTCATTACACCCTATACCTATCTAGAGATAGTTATTTACAGTCCACCTCATTACACCTTATACCTATCTAGGGATAGTTCTGTGCAGTCCACCTCATTACACCCTATACCTATCTAGGGATAGTTCTGTGCAGTTTACCTCATTACACCCTATACCTATATAGGGATAGTTATTTACAGTCCACCTCATTACACCCTATACCTATCTAGGGATATTTCTGTGCAGTTTACCTCATTACACCCTATACCTATATAGGGATAGTGATTTACAGTCCACCTCATTACACCCTATACCTATCTAGGGATAGTTCTGTGCAGTCCACCTCATTACACCCTATACCTATCTAGGGATAGTGATTTACAGTCCACCTCATTACACCATATACCTATCCAGTGATAGTTATGTACAGTCCACCTCATTAAAACCTATACCTATCTAGAGATAGATCTATCCAGTCCACCTCATTACACCCTATACCTATCTAGGGATAGTTATTTACAGTCCACCTCATTACACCCTATACCTATCTAGAGATAGTTCTTTACAGTCCACCTCATTACACCCTATACCTATCTAGGGATATTTCTGTGCAGTCCATCTCATTACACCCTATACCTATCCAGGGATAGTTCTGTACAGTCCACCTCATTAGACCATATACCTATCCAGGGATAGTTCTGTACAGTCCACCTCATTACAACCCTATACCTATCTAGGGATAGTTATGTACAGTCCACCTCATTACACCCTATACCTATCCAGGGATAGTTCTGTACAGTCCACCTCATTACACCCTATACCTATCTAGTGATAGTTCTGTACAGTCCACCTCATTACACCCTATACCTATCTAGGGGTAGTTCTGTACAGTCCACCTCATTACACCATATACCTATCCAGGGATAGTTCTGAACAGTCCACCTCATTACACCCTATACCTATCCAGGGATAGTTCTGTACACTCCACCTCATTACACCCTATACCTATCCAGGTATAGTTCTGTACAGTCCACCTCATTACACCCTATACCTATCCAGGGATATTTCTGTGCAGTCCATCTCATTACACCCTATACCTATCCAGGGATAGTTCTGTACAGTCCACCTCATTACACCCTATACCTATCCAGGGATAGTTTTGAACAGTCCACCTCATTACACCCTATACCTATCTAGGGGTAGTTCTGAACAGTCCACCTCATTACACCCTATACCTATCTAGGGGTAGTTAATCCAGGGATAGTTCTGTACAGTCCACCTCATTAGACCATATACCTATCCAGGGATAGTTCTGTACAGTCCACCTCATTACAGTCTAGATCTTTCAGGTCAATTTTAATGTTACTCTCCCATCTGCGTCTAGGTCTTCCCAATGGTCTCGTTTCATTGGGTTTGCCAGTCAGTAACCCGAACACAGTTCTAGTTTCTCTATTTCACGCTGCATGTCCTGCCCACCGTAACCTGTGTGATTTGATTATCCCAACAATCCGGTGATTAGTACATAGCATGTAGTTCATCATAATGTAACCTTCTCAACTCTCCATTATCTTTATCCATTTTCGGGCCTAGTATTTTCCGAAATTCTTATCGTACTTATTTCCACTCTAATATAGTTAATGCTGTCATTTACTTCAAACAATTAGACACTATTCGATTTATTAACAGAGTAATGATTAACAAAAACCTTTATTACTGAATAATCTTGGATTAGTCTGTATAACACACATATAAGAATATGTGTTTCAATATCAAGAACACAGTATTACAGAACGAAACCACAAATAACTCATCACTAACAATATCACGTTGTCATTAAACTTCTAATAGGTACTCTTAAATATAGCTTCAAGTAAGCCGATGAAATATTAACAATTGGATGGCTCTTCAACAAATAATTTAGTATTGTGTTAAATATGGATACTATTCAAAGTAGTGGATTAGACACATTAGTTCTAGCCATTAATTTATTAGTTACTTATTTAAAAAAAATTAGTTAGTTTTGTATTATTATTATTATTATTATTATTATTATTATTATTATTATTATTATTAGCACCGCGTCTTACTACCCGTTCGGGTTATACGCACTTACGCTAATGTGTAATGGTAGGGTGATTGTTAGATGAAATGAAGGACCTACAGTTTAACGTGGAATCCGAACCACGGTGGAGGCCTGGCATTCCCCACATTCACAAGATGTCTTGTCAGAGGTGAAGGAAGGGTTTGGTAATCAGATAAAGCTGTGATGGGACTGAGGATTGAACCCCGGCCGCCAGCACAGAAGTCTGACACCTTACCCCTAGACCACCAGGTCACCGTTAGTTTTGTAAACGCTATAAAAATACAGCCTACATGAAGGTGAAAATAAATTATTTACGTATACAAACATATTTGTAATTGGTTTGAACTATGAATGAAGAATAACCATGAGCAGGATACAAATGCTGGAATGTTCAGTAATATAAAGTATTGGTTCTAAGTTAAAAGTCCTGGCTTCCATTCCTGTGAGCAGGCTTCATTCTCCAAATTTATTTAATTCAAATAAAAATATTTTGTTTAAGTGTATTACATTATCAAACTCACAAATGTATAAATATTAATATAAAGTAAGCCGTATACTATTTATATAATAATCACGCTACAATCTAGATATACAATCATAGTAAAACCTAACAATATTTCTTATCGCTGCTACATTTACTGCAGTACACAATACAGTACAGTAGCTACAGTGAAAGGAAATAGACTTTCAATTTACCATACATATAAACTATCCATAATAGATATTAACAAATTTCATTGCACCTTGCTTGCTATACTAGTTTCCTACAAATATGTTTTATTTCATCTGACTGATTCATAAATCACCCGTGCAACTTTCACTGTTCGGGCATAGTGCACACCTACCGCCTATATCATTACGAACTTACCTATAGTTCACTTGTTTTACTACTATCCCAACCTAAATTCCCACACTCATCTCCAAATAATAATTATAGCCATCGTTTTCCACGCTCTAACTTTATATGTAATAGTAATAATAGTAAAAAAGAGAATCCCATAAAGTTACTCGCCTGACCTGGCGTCTTAGTCTCCAGTCTGGCTTATGCTTGTCTTCTGTAACCAGTAGTTATCTAACACTTGTTTAAAGTCGACCTGTGGTTTGTTGCCAAGTCTGACAATCCTCCCCCCTTCACCCTATTTTCCACGGTGCTTTAATTACAAGATAATTACACAGCTAAGGTTGACACTCCACGGGCTTATTATAGTAATTCGGACGTCTTTATTTATTAGCGCTCTCTTACGTGAGACCGAAACAAAGGAGAAGTTAATTTGACAATAGCTTTATCAGCTGAGTGAGTGTTAGAGACCCAGCTGTTTAAAAGAGGGCCATTATTTGGAGTACACTTTGCACTTTTACTATCTGTTCGCTAGTGATTTACTTTTGTTTAGATTAATTTTGATGGGGTTTAGAGTGTGTCAAGGTCGTGTCCTTTGTTTATGTCGTACCGTGGGAATCGTTAACTACTGTGACACTAACACAAAGCCATTTCGGATTGTAGATTTTTTTAAAAATGTTTTTGGATCTTTAAGTTGAATGACTTCTCAACAAGTCCAACACCTTAGCTCATTCTGTAGCGAGTATGTCTATTGAGTAAAGGGTTGAGAACTCGATTCAAGGCAAGGTCAAACAATTTATCACTGGTGAAATGGTAGTTTACTTCATTTATAGTGATTACCTGGTCACTAGACTTTGTGTGTTTTAAATCGGTTATTCGTGCTCTGATTTAAACAGTTGGATTAGAAAGTACACATTAACAATTTACTCCCGATAATAATAACAATAACAACCCCGGCGGAGGCAATGAACTGTGGACCTTATATTTTTTTAACCAATAACAATAATAACACCAGCGAAGGTAATGAACCGTGGACCTTATATTTTTTTAATCAATAACAATCATAACATTAGCGAAGGTAATGAACCATGGACCTTATATGTTTTTAATCAATAACAATAATAACACCAGCGAAGGTAATGAAACGTTGACCTTATATTTTTTTAATCAATCGCTCCATTAATCGACTTGGTTTTTAATAAATGAATGCACACAATAAATGTGTTAAATGTATAATACAATGTTTTATATTAATATTTACACTAATTGTATATAGTTTGAAAAAAGGAAACTGGTTCCCTCACCTTTTGAAATGTTATTTTTGCTTTCTTTCCCCTTTTGGGTTAGTGAGGTGTTAACAGACTGGCTTATCTATAATGAGGTAGAGATGAGGAACGCCAATTTTAGAATGTTCATAGAAAAAAAGAGTGGAAAGAGATTCAGAAAAAATCCACTAACTGCATCAAGTGGCAAGCTGATTCCGGACCAGCAAACCAGACAATACGATAGTGACGCCTTTGTCCCTGATCTCTTGAGTGCCTACCTCAAGATGTTGATTTGGATGCTATTTAAGCAAACTTAGACTCTATAAATACTTAGGCCTATACGTAATACAGGAATGATTTTGAATCAAAACTTTGATTTGGCTGAATGTTTTTCACCTGTCCATTAGAATGAATAATTTAAATTAATAAATTAGCTCAAGAATAATTAAATTGCCAAATATGAATTGTTAACATTTATAATTTTGCCTGTAAAACAGGATAAGATTTTAGGTAGCAATTGTATGGTAAAATAACATCAATCTCATTAGTTTAATTTGGTGCACCTATACCAAGAATTTTAAAAGCTTGAATTATTTCTGGTTTCTACACAACACCTAAAATTCACTACCAGTGAAGCAATAAAAATTCTGAGATTTCAGTTATTTATTTTCCCCACCAAAATCAATGAATATGAAAATATGTTTCGCCTTTTGACTTCGCACAAAGGCTACAAGCAAAACCTATGCTTAAAGTCTCGTGGCTCAGTAACTAGTTTTGTCTCAGTATCTGTTTTGTCCATAAAAGCTCTAATTATTTTGCCCATCTAAGACATTCACGTTCAAAGAAGATATTTGAGATTTTTACCAAATTTATCTGTTTACAAAATTAGCCATCATTTTAAAATAACTAATAAAGTAGGCCTATAAGATTTATCTTCAAACGAAAGCATCTAGTTAATTATTATGTGTAGAGAAATCATAGTATTCAGCTCTTCGTTAGTTACTAGATTATGAAATCGTTGAAAAATAACCTCATCGGTGGCAAACGGACTAAATGTCAATATAGTCTAGTATAATTTTTCAGCTATTAAATAGCTTACCACTCTACCTCCCCATAAAGGTGGATACATTTCTTCTAAATTCTATCTTATCTATTCCTATCCGATTAGTGTAATTAAATTCCTATTCTCTGTACAGATATAAACACAAGCTATTAAAAAAGGTTTTAAGGTTACAAGATCTAATCAGTTAGAGGAAGTGCGGGTAGTATGGAATACCATTTACTTTTTCAATAACATCAAAGCGTATTTTCATATTTTGTCATTGAATTTTATATTTAACTTATAATTAATATATTTTAACTATTTTTAGTGTTTAAAGCAATATTAATAACTTTTAATGTCCTGTAGGAGCACTTAAAAAAGATTTGGAACAAATGAGGATAATATGGAATAGGGAGGGCAATATGGGATATTACACATTTTATATAAAAAATTAATTATACGAGTATTTACTAAAACTAACAAATGTTTCATAAGTGTAAGAATAACATGAAATATTATGTGTAAAACAATAAAATAGTGTTAATAACAAATAATTGAAATAATACATTATAATAAAAAATAACTAATTAATAAATCAGTATTAATAATGAATTATTAAAATATAATATACTAAAATATTTTATCAGGTTACATTGTCATTTTAATAGAATTCTTAGGTGTTAGGAAAAATGTTTAAGCTTACGTTGACGAAATAAATAACTTTCCAAATACTTGAAAAATGTTCGGGCATTGTGGAACAGTAGTAGGCCTATTCCTTACTGCCCGACTCGCCATTTTTGAAAACAATATTTTTTGTTAGGTTAAAATAAAATTACAGTAAAATAATGTTTTAACTCAAAGATAAGCATTAGTAAGCCATAACCTAATGATTTGATTAGAATTAATAAAAACATTAGAGTAAAGAAATGTAGCATGATAAACACTAGCCTACAAAAGTTTTTGTGGTAGCCAAAACAAACAATCGTCTCTCACAAAACAATCAGTTGATCTGTTCAAGTTCTGTCCTAAGCTCAGGCAGTTAGGGGGTTATGTTGCCATTAAAATCACTTCAGAGAGCTTCTAGAGGTGTTTAATATTTAGAATGTGTCGTAAATTACGGCAGTTAGGGGGTTATGTTGCCATTAAAAAACCTTTCATATAGTTTTTAGACCTGTTTAACACTTAGAATTTTTTTTCCCAGCAATTGGGGTATGTAGCCCCCAAATCCCCCCCTGAAATTACTGGCTGGCTACGGCCTTACCTTCTATGTCCCTATTTGACCAATAACAAATACTCTACTTAATTCCCACGGCGAATGTAGGCTATGTTCACTGATATCTGGACAGTGAGTGATTGATGGAAACAATACACATGCACAGTTTCAATTAGGCCCACTACTTGTTTTTTTCTGACAAATAGACACGAGATATTTTAGAAATTACAAACATATGATTTGCTGTAAGCAATCACAGTATTTTACTGCTAAATTAATTATGAGTTTTTATAGGTTTTAAACATCCCCCCCCCCCCANCCCATTTTTGCATAAGAATAAATATATCTGACAGATAAAAGTTACTAGATATACTATCACGTATTCATACGTCAAGTCATGTGATCTTCATTTTCACTTTTTATAGATATTATAAAAACCTATAAAATAGCACTAATAAAACAATAAGGTGTTAACAAGGTTGATCACAAAAACATATTTGCATTTTTAAAAGGTAGGCCTACTCTAAATGTTCATTCGTAAGAAGCTCATGATATATCTATCTATATGAAGTGATAGTTGCAGATTACATGATTGGACGTATGATTACGTGAAAGAAGATCCAGTTATTTTCCTAGCTGTCCATTTTTATGTAAACCGGACTGTACTCGCGGTATTTCTATAGGCCTAATATAACGTGTGTGGTTGCGTCAAACTCCACCCTTCCCTGGCGCACCCGCGTGAACCTTGATATGTTGTAGGTACGTCCCGTTCAGATGGCAGCAGTTGTCAATGCGCTCGGCGGAGAAGCGAGGGCTACGGGATGGGGGGGCGGGCAGAAGACATGTTGGTTCCGACCAGACAACATCAGCCATGTCTGACTGCTTCAGACCACGCCTTCCAACAGCCACGAACAAACAAACAAACAAAACTGTTGCCAGGGAAACATGGACGTTTGAGATGAAGGAGAATGGAGGCAGATGGAAATAGAAAAAAAAAACACAACACAGTAAATTTTTACAAATTTTCATCCCGAAAATAAGTTTAACGTGCACTTTTTTACCAACTGTTATCCATGAAATAAAAAAAATAGTCAACCTAAAAACAGGTACGACAACCAGTCCCCCTCCCGTTAATTCAGTGTAATAGCTCGTTTTAGTGGGCACGCGGATAAAGGCGTTAGTCGTATCTGGTTGGTAACGGGGAGGTCTGGGATCGAATACCAGCTGAATTCACAGAGGAGTTTCTACATCTGTGTTTTCCTATTTCCTGCCAAACAAATTCGGATACACTTCCTCCTAAATCCTATCGTCTTCACCTCACATTTAGTGTGAAGATGGGAATCAGCCGAACGGGTAGTGAAACGTGTTTACCCAAAATCGTGTGTGGTTACTCAAACAACAGCTGCTAGGGTCCAATTTTCTTATGAAGAGCCTTTTTTGACATCTATAAAAGTTACTAGATCTACATTAAAATTGCAAGCCCAATGGAAAGAACTAGCTTAAGATAGGGATAGGGTGTAATGAGGTGGACTGGATAGAACTATCTAAAGATAGTGTATGGTGTAAGTAGGTGGACTGGATATAACTAGCTAAAGATGGCGATATGGTGTAATTAGGTGGATTGGATATAACTAGTTTAAGATAGGGATAGGGCGTAATGAGGTGGACTGGATGGAACTATCTAAAGATGGTGATATGGTGTAATTAGGTGGATTGGATATAACTAGTTTAATATAGGGATAGGTTGTAATGAGGTGGACTGAATAGAACTATCTAAAGATAGTGTATGGTGTAAGTAGGTGGACTGAATAGAACTAGCTAAATATAGGGATAGGGTGTAATGAGGTGGACTGGATAGAACTATCTAAGGATGGTGATTTGATGTAATTAGGTGGACTGGATAGAACTATCTAAATATGGCGATTTGATGTAATTAGGTGGACTGGATAGAACTGTCTAAGGATGGTGATTTGATGTAATTAGGTGGACTGGATAGAACTATCTAAATATGGCGATATGGTGTAATTAGGTGGACTGGATAGAACTATCTAAGGATGGTGATTTGATGTAATTAGGTGGACTGGATAGAACTAGCTTACGATAGGGCTAGGGTGTAATGAGATTGACTGGATATAACTAGCTTAAGATAGGGATAGGGCGTAATGAGGTGGACTGGATAGAACTAGCGCAAAATAGGAATGCATGATGTACTTTTGTATGTGCAGCAATTAGTTTTCAAATTCCTGAAGGCCGCTAAACACGTACAATTATCAGTAGCGGCTCGTGACCAAAAAAATAGGTGGTGCGCAACTCTAAATATTCTGACATATGGTGTAGACACTTGTAATAGGCTCTACCTATTCAATCCTATCGACATATAATGTTACTTAGGCTAACATTTTACATTATTACATATTATAATATACTTTGCTATAGTTAAGGTAACATAATTAACTACGGTACTTTAAAATAAAGCAAGTATAACATTAATAAAGGGAAAACTGTACAGCCAAATCGAAAAATCTGTTCATGTTTAATGAGTTTTCATGCTTCCTATCCGCTCACTTAAATTATTTAAATCAGTCTTACTTAAATTCGTTTTAGATAGCTCCCCACCAAAGAGTAGACACGGAAAGTAGAACAATGTATTTTTCACATTACAACCACATTTACAATAATGTTTTTTTTAAGTTTCTGCTTTGAACTTTATAGTAAGTTCGTTATTTTAGTATTTTTAGGTTTTTCTAGAATAATATTTGGTGTAGGTCTACCAAGTAGTTTTAATTTCTAACTTTTCTTCTTGAGTACACTAACTAATTTATTTTCGTAAAATATTTTACACATAATTCATATTAGTATAAATAAAATTACGTTAATAATTATTATGAAATCAAAAACAACTACTTATATAAACTCATATTTTTAAATTATCAATTTTGTGAGGACTAAGAAAGAATAATTACTATTTAAAAATTATTAAAACTTTATAGCAACGTTTTAGTCAAACTCATGATTCCAAAACAAATATCTCGTTCACTATCAAGCTGTGCACCAAACCACGTGATAAAGGGATACATTAAAACTTGCTATCTAGGTCAACGACCTCTCTTTGTTTCAGTGCGCATGCTCAGATGGTTACACGCACCTACGACTTAGTACAGACTGAGGGGCAGCGCTAGTAGTCAAGCCCACAAGTAGTATAGTAAAGAGAATTATATGAGCGTAGCCAATAGTAACCAATTCAATCTAAATAAATATGTTGGTTCTTTATTAAGTGCTATTTATTATTATTATTATTATTATTATTATTATTATTATTATTATTATTATTATTATTATTATTATTATTATTAGCACCGCGTCTTACTACCCGTTCGGAGGTTATACGAACTTACGCTAATGTGTAATGGTAGGGTGATTGTGAGATGAAATGGAGGACCTACAGTTTAACGTGGAATCCGAACCACGGTGGAGGCCTGGCATTCCCCACATTCACAAGATGTCTTGTCAGAGGTGAAGGAAGGGTTTGGTAATCAGATAAATCTGTGACGGGACCGAGGATTGAACCCCGACCGCCAGCACAGAAGTCTGACCTTACACCTAGACCGCCAGGTCACCTACAAGTGCTATTTAATTAAAATAAAATTGAATAATATTCTGTGTGAAATTATAAACGGTGCACTTGTACTTGCGCACTCAAAGAGGAGTCACTACTAACAGGTAGACCTGTGAGGTTTGACTGTACAGGCGCGCCTGTCCGGTATAACTGAACGTGTGGATGACATAAACGTAGTTATTTCTGCCTGCACAGGCGACCGGGGCAAAGAGTTAATTTCATTCGATATACCTTCGTTGCGTCGGAGCAAACTGCGCAGGCGTACTGGAGTGTGTGTCCCGAAGTGCGCAGTTGTTGCTGCTGCCCTCGCCATATCGTTCACTAATTAGATAAGTTTCATTCTTTCTTTAAAAACTTCTGGTTGTACACAAGGACGGAAGAGTGTCACGGTAGCCACCGAGAATGCACCAAAGAGTTTATAGACATTTTACTAGGGTGAGCAATGTCTGTAGAAAATTAAATCAAACCAATCAAAATTTAATCTCCATATTTTAAATTGGTGGAAAAACTAAAAGAGATCGATCCCACTGACAACAAAGAAAACCTTGTAAAGAAAATCAACAACAGAAGAAAAACTGTATCATGTGTATGCACTAGTATATCCAGTATAACTGTACGGATATACCTGTACGTGTGTAGCGGCCTTTATGCCATAGAGGGAGGGTTTTCCAAAAATCTCTTCTTAAAAAAATCTGACTGTAGCCAGAAAGTTGGGTATTTGCAGCCCGAACAGCAAATAGTTTACATGAATGTTCAAGACATTGGAAGCACAAAATAATAAAATACATAGCGTGGAAGATGTGTACAAGGGAAGAGTTTATGTCGTCAATAAGGCTAAATACAGTGGCGTGTCGTGGCGTGTTGTCAGGCTAAGCAACACTTGAATAAATACCTGTGAATTGTTCTTATCGCTCAGTAGGACACTCGTAGACCAGGTATCATCATTCCCATGTGAGGTATGAAGAGAAGAGACTATTATAGTGTCATTGGTCAAATGGGGACCGAGTGGGGGAAAACCCTAACCACCAGTACAGTTTTAACAAGCTCTGCAACCCTTGGAAACACTACACTGGCGCATTTTAAAACCAAGCACTAGACTTGATATTCAAAAAGTATACTGTTGTGTATATCAAAGGAGTTCCTATTATTAACCACTGGAAAACACAATAATAAATTATTTTTTTTAGCACCGCGTCTTACTACCCGTTCAGGTTATACGCTTTAAGTACTAATTACTCTAATGGATTAGGAATTGGGAACGTTGAATTAGAGGAAGTGAACCCGCATTTGCGTGGAGGGAGAGTGGAAAACCATTTAGTAAAAACCACCCCCAGTTCACCCGACCGAGATTCGAACCTCGATCTCCCCATCCTCAGCAGTCGAGCATCTCAACAAGACTAACGCGTTAGCCAACTACGCCACCGAGGCGGGTACAGTAATAATATTCTTGGTGCATTATTTGTCCCCTGCAACAAATTTCTTAGTACACTACTGGCTAAAAGTTTTAAATTTAGAAGAAGAAAAAGATCGTGAACCTGTTAGATGGTATTCATATTACTTAGGGTCTAGGTATTAGCATACAGTATCTAAACAAAGGACTGTATCAACACATGACTTACAGACCACCTTAACCTATAACACCTTGATCAAATCCAGTGGCGTATTGTGGAGTGCTACCGGGGTAGGTTGAGCTTGTTAAAACTGTATCTGTGATTATGTTCTCAACTACTTTCTCCCCATTTGACCAATCAAACAGATTCTCTTTTCTACACACCTTACATGATGGTTGATACAGAGTCAATGAGTGTTCTACTGAGTAATGAGCAAAGTTTACAGCTACAGTTTCAAATAACTTTGCTTATCCTGGAAACAATGAAAGACACGCCACTTACAAGACCCTGATGCCTGTAGCTACAGTATCAAGGACCTTATACGGTGGCTGTATGTTCTAAGGTGTCACTCTTGCAGTAGACTAGACTGATGATAAGATTGAGAACAAGGTTCGAATCCCAGTCGGGTGTACTGGGGGAGTTTCGTCCTAAAATTGTTTTCCATGCGATTGCGATCCTCTAAATTCAACCTTCCTCATATTTAACTATTTAACGTAATTAGTACATGTGCGTATATCCTGAACAGGTAGTAAGTAGTGGTGGTAAAATAAAAAATAAATAAAAAAAATAACAAGGTTACAGTATGAATTCGATTACGGATACTACACTCTACCTTCTTGGGATTGAACCTGGTCCCAGTAGACCTGCTGTGTAACTGTATAAGAGTAATATACCCTCTTCCCCAAATGTAACAGCAAATAGACATTTAACCTGACACCTCCTCCTTCTTTTACCTGCGTCACTTGACTTTTCACATCAAGACTGAATGTCGGAAGCTTTTGTGACAGTAAAAGAACTCAGATTTTAATACAACTCAGAATCAGAAGATGTTTATAATAAGTAGGTTTAATAACGGTGAAAACATGAACAATACTATTGTGTTTTTCAACATTAGAAATTAAGTAGGTCAAAGTTATCTGTGTTATTTAACACTGTGTTGTATTCACACTCCCTCTATTTATTCTATGTAGATATTAGAGCTCTCACCATGTAACATCATATAGACATTAGAGCTAACACCATGTAGACATTAGAGCTAACACCATGTAGACATTAGAGCTCCCCCTCCCACTCATTCATAGCCATGAATCTTAAAGTACTTCTAGAACGAAAACGTAAAAACATGTCATCATGATTTACTGGATGTCCATAACATATTTTCAGCAAAAGAAAACGCATTTAAATGGATTAATTTAAAGATAAGAAAGGATAGTAGTAATTCGCATAAGTGGACATTTTTTCCTGAATATTCTCCAACTCTCCCTTCACACAATTGGAGGTAGACTGTCTCTACACTCTACCGTCCTCATCCCTACTCTAATAGTGTAAATACGTGAACAGGGTTGATGGATGAAATTAAGAAGAGGACACACTAGATAAAGACAGAATAATAAATCACAATGTGTATTAAGAAAACTCAGGTTCCTCTTGATTAGAGAATGCAGCTCCAGCTTTCCTGGTCAGAATCCATGCTTCAATCCCCGCCAGATATTGAAGCCATCAATCTCATCAACAAAGAGATATGTACCAGAATCTATAAGAGAATCATTGTCAGAGGAGTAGACTATCGTCATTAGCCCCGGCGATAACGCAATGCCAGGAGGAACACTCGTCATAACTCTTTTTATTACCGGCGTCCTTAACTCGACTCGTTTCACTGTAATGAGGGAGTTAAGTCAAAATAATTGAGGCATTCCCTTCCCTCATCCTATCCCCTTCTTTTTTTTGTACAATAATAATTATAATTATGGAACAAGTCAAGCAGCTTCTTCCTGGGAGTTTATTGTTATAAAATAGCGAACAATAGCTTTATTTAATGAGGTGTTGGCACGTTGAGATCGTGGAATAAGTTGTTTTCAAAACTGGTTTCCTCGCAATCTACCAGGATCATCTTTGGAAACAACATTATTATTATTACTATTACTACTATTAGTTTTATTATAATGTTTAGGATACTCTTATTTGAGAGTATGAAGGATTTTGTTCATTCATACGAGGAAGAAAATTATTAGATAAACATGACTAAGCTTAAAAATATGATTAATTCAGTCTGTGTGTGTGTTAAATAAATTAGCCATTGTGTATCAAATTTATTGTTTAAATTTCAATGACTAATAGATTACTGTTCATATAAAGGTAATACCTGCGTAGCTGCTTGTAGGTGTAGTAAAAAACAAACAATAAAGAATCTGACCTCACATTGGAACTTTAGAATATTATTATTATTTCTATATAGCGGTAGGACACAGGTAGGCATACATAATATTAAATTTCAATTACAATCTTTCTGTACTGGTGGTATCATAGTAAAAGTTGTCAGACTAGAAATATCATGGAATTCCAATGGCAGTAAGTCCAGTTTCGAGTCTCAGTGTGTGCACATAGTGTTTCTCTCTATTCTAGTGTATTTTTGCTGTGGTTTTCATAATCCCTCCACGAGCTAGTGTTGGTGAATTTTGTCTAAAACTACCCTTTACAATTAATATAAACTCTATTGTGGTCCACTAATAAGCTTGGTTTTAAAAGTAGATAATATAACATAAGAAAATATAACTACGATTTTTTTTTAATTACTTAGGGTGTTGTATTTTTTTTTTATTGCTTGGTTGGATTTCAAAAATTGTCATTTGGTTAAGGTTTATTCATTATAAAATTCTACTTATACAATTATCAGGTGGGATGGGAAAAGAGGCCAGTTTTTTGTTTTGTTTTTTGCAGTTTACATGGCAAAACATATTTTTTGGAAAAAATAATTAAAATATTGCTCCATTAAGAACATAGAATATAAATTTCTTCACATGGTGACCTAAAGGTTTCTTGAATATCTGTTAAGGGTGTCCTGGAATTTATTGACAACTTGTTTTTCTTTATTTAAAAAGTTTATCATCTAATGTCGCTGTGTTCATTACAAATATTCAGAAACTGTTGATATCAACATGTGAAGAAAATCAAACTATATGTTTGTACTGGAGAAATATATTACTCATTATTGCCAAAAAATGTTTTGCCATAATAACTGGGAAAACACTGTCTCTTTCTCTTGTCCCCTTCCATCCCACCTTGACCTCCCGATGTGGAGCAAAGGACTACCCAAAATCTTCGACACTCTGGTTATTTCTTGTTGCAGTTTATGTAATAGTTTAATTTCCCAGGTTACTTTACCTGCCACAACATAAATGAGACCAACGGATTTATTTCCCTCCAAAGGAAGTTGTGCTACTGATTTTTATGGTACAAGAAAAATCCATTAACCCAGGATCAGTGTGAACCCACGAATTGAGTCCTGAGGGGAGCATTTTACCCTAACACCACCGAGGTTGAACAAAATACTATATGGTAGACCTACTACTTTAATATACTCGTTTTAAAATTGATAAATGGTGACCTGGTGGTCTAAGGGTAAGGTGTCAGACTTCTATGCTGGCGGCCGGGGTTCAATCCTCGGTCCTGGCAAAGATTTATCTGATTACCAAACCCGTCCTTCACCTCTGACAAGACATCTTGTGAATGTGAGGAATGCCAGGCCTCCACCGTGGTTCGGATTCCACGTTAAACTGTAGGTCCTCCATTTCATCTCACAATCACCCTACCATTACACATTAGCGTAAGTGCGTATAACCCGAACGGGTAGTAAGACGCGGTGCTAATGATAATAATAATAATAATAAAATTGTTAATATTTCTCGCTAACTCTTCAAATCAAGTAATTATAGCCATAGCTATTATAAAGGCCCTCGACAATCAGTCCTCAGATCATGTTGGTGACGTGGAGATCAAGGTTTGAATCCCACACGTGTGAACTGATATCTTTTGTTACTAAATGATATAAAACTCCCCATCCGATAAAATGGGGATATAACTATTCTAAATTCTACCTTTCTCATTAATGTAAATACGCCAATAGCCCAGATGAGGGGACGTGTACCACATTTAATAATAATAATTCATTTATCTTTATTAAAGTTGTAGTTAAAATTCAAGATTAATAGAAGATTAGCACCAAAAATATTTCTAAGGAACGTATGGATTAGAAATTAAATAACAAACAATATTTGTACTAAGCAAGGGTGGATCCATAAGGGATAGAGGGCGTACGCATCCCACCTCCCCTAAGAACCTTTTAATAATAAACTATCAACTTGCATGTGTTTTTTGTTTGTTTCAAATTTAATTAATTTCTAACTTAGTCTCAAGTTTACTCTCAAATAATGAAATATTCTCTCGTCAGAATTTTCCAAGAAGGATCTTTCCCCGGTCCATCCCCGTGAGAGCGCCCCCCCCCCTCCTCATGAAATTCCTAGCCTCCCCCTACCCTCCTTCACATCAATTCTGGATGCGCCCCACTGTATTAACTGTAGGGCTATAAGATTTCCAATAAAACAGATATAAGAAAAAAGTCACAATAAAGATAATAATATTAAACAGACAAAAGTAAACATAGACTTGAGTTAGTTAGTGATAATGGTCCTTAAATGGTTTGTACAGGATGGGGCAGAATGTGTTGACACATTTAATAAAACTATATATTTACTATTTCAACTACAATTGCTTCAAATTAAACTTAAAATAACAGCTAAAGATTGACGATTTTCTACATAGTCTTGAATTTGTCATGCTTTTAAAAAAATGTCGTTAAGTTGGCCACCATTATATGCTATACATTGTTTTATGCGGTCCACATGGTTTTTCGTTATGTGTCTAGATGAATTGCTTCAGCTTCAATCATAAATTTAAGTTAACGAATTGTTCTTGGGTCAGTTGAGTAAACATGACTCTTTAAAATGTCCCACCAAAAAAAAAATCCGTAACTTTTAATCCTGGTGAACGTTGGGACTATGCGATGTCCCTAACTCGTGAAACAAGGTGCCTCAGGAAGCATAGTGTGAATAACCTTCAGTAGTGTTTTAACTTTCTGACCCCTTAACTGCGACGTAAGTGTACGATTATGCTGCATCCTCGCTGTTGGCACATGGATGCTCGTCAGACACCTCGCTGTTGGCACATGGATGCTCGTCAGACACCTCGCTGCTGGCACATGGATGCTCGCCAGACACCTCGATGCTGGCACATGGAAGCTCGCCAGACACCTCACTGCTGGCACATGGATGCTCGTCAGACACCTCGCTGCTGGCACATGGATGCTCGTCAGACACCTCGCTGCTGGCACATGGATGCTCGCCAGACACCTCGCTGCTGGCACATGGATGATGGCATGTAGCTATGGTGCTCGCTATGGTACATTTACCCTGCAGCTGTTCATATTGCTGTAAGATATTGGCATGAGAGGTTAGTTGTGAGTCGTGTTTCGTGTTAAGGAAAGAAGCTGCCTCACATCTGATGACAGTGATCGTGATTTTTTTTTTACTAAAATGTGGTTTGTGACAAGGAGAAAGAGAAGGTATGGAGTGCACCCTTTGAACCAAGAACGCTATCAACCAGGTTCCTTTCACAAAGTTCTATAAAGAGTTTAAGAATAATCCAGATAAGTTTTTCCGGCACTTAAGGATGTCACAACCGACCTTTCTGTATATTTATGATCTTATTGAACTAGAAATTATGTGAAGGAACCAATCACAGCTCAAGTATCAAGATGCCCGGAGATGGTCGAGGCTCTGAATACAAACTGATTTGTTATCATCTCTATAGCGAGGATAGCAGCGCTGATGCAGGATAAATGCACCAATAAGGATTACTAGTTTTGTTTCATCATCGCCACACATCCATGTTAATATATCGGCGATGTGCTAGTAGCGAGGATGCAGCATAAAATTACCCTAAAGGAATGTATGCCAACGACATGTGGTTCCAGCAAGATGTTGCAGTGACCCACACAGACCGAACATCGGTCTATTCCTACCGACTATCCTGCGGCCGGCCGCCCAACCCCGTCACAAATAGGGCGGCTAGCACTTACTTTTTATTGTGGGACATGTTAGAGAATAATGTCCGCGCAGCTCGACCAAGATCAACGCATTAACTAAACAATTCAACAAATGGCATTACGCAAAGTCATTTGAAGATTTGAGAAGCACATATAACACTAATATTGCATATAATGGTGGCCATCTTAGGGACATTGCTTGAATAAAAAATCAAGACTACGTAGAAAATTGTCAATCCTTAGTTGTTATTTTAAGTTTAATTTGAAGTATTTAGTAGTTAAAATAGTAAATATATAGTGTTATTAAATATGTATAAACACTTTTTGTCATATCCTCTAGTAATAAGATAAAATAAAATACTGTCCCTTTTAATATTACAACCATAGTATAATCCAGTTTACTTATTGTGTGAATGAACCTGTAAACTTGAGTGGTAAAGCTACTATATAAATTAACTTATACACCTAGTTTGTTCAACTATTGTATGAATGAACATACATACCCAGTTGGTTCAGCTATTATACGAATGAACTTATAAACCTGGTTAGTTAAGCTACAATACTAATGAACTTGTAAAGCTGGTTAGTTAAGCTATTATATGAATGAACTTGCAAACTTGGTTATTATATTTATTATATGGATGAACGTGTGAACCTGGCTAGTTTAGCTACTATACTAATGAACTTGCAAACCTGGTTAGTCTAGCTATTATATGAATGAACTTGGAAAACCTGGTTAGTCTAGCTATTATATGAATAAACTTGCAAACCTGGTTAGTCTGGCTATTATATGAAGGAACCTGGTTCGTTAATTGTCTATACTAATAAACTTGCAAACCTGGTTAGTCTAGCTATTATATGGATGAACTTGCAAACCTGGTCAGTCTAACTATTATATGAATGAACTTGCAAACCTGGTTAGTCTAGCTATTATATGAATGAACTTGCAAACCTGGTTAGTCCAGCTATTATATGAATGAACTTGCAAACCTGGTTAGTCTGGCTATTATATGAAGGAACCTGGTTCGTTAATTGTCTATACTAATAAACTAGCAAACCTGGTTAGTCTAGCTATTATATGGATGAACTTGCAAACCTGGTTAGTCTAGCTATTATATGGATGAACTTGCAAACCTGGTTAGTCTGGCTATTATATGAATGAACTTGCAAACCTGGTTAGTCTAGCTATTATATGGATGAACTTGCACACCTGGTTAGTCTGGCTATTATATAGATGAACTTGTGAACCTGGCTAAGCTACTATACGAAATGAACTTGTAAACCTGGTTAGTCTAGCTATTATATGGATGAACTTGCAAACCTGGTTAGTCTAGCTATTATATTGATGAACTTGCAAACCTGATTAGTCTAGCTATTATATGAATGAACTTGCAAACCTGGTAAGTCTAGCTATTATATGAATGAACTTGCAAACCTGGTTAGTCTAGCTATTATATGGATGAACTTGCAAACCTGGTAAGTCTAGCTATTATATGAATGAACTTGCAAACCTGGTTAGTCTAGCTATTATATGAATGAACTTGCAAACCTGGTTAGTATAGCTATTATATGGATGAACTTGCAAACCTGGTTAGTCTGGCTATTATATGAATGAACTTGCAAACCTGGTTAGTCTAGCTATTATATGGATGAACATGGCCCACCTTGAGGCAGAAACAAAATACCGTATACATCAACCGGTCACAGATTGAAATTATAACCTTTTCTAATTTGTTCCAATTAGCTTTATCTCGTAATATACGAGTGTAAAATCCCGTGAAATGGCTAAACTGTATCTTGTTGTAGATGTATATTGCGACCAGACCAGCGTGAAAAAAGGAAGAAAGAAAGTAAAGGTCATTTGATTAATAATTTACCTGTGGAGCACATAACGACGTCAATTATACGCAACGGAGTGTTGACATGTTAATGAGCAATTATGTCGGTTGCTACAGTCCAATGGCCGTGTCAGCAGACTCACTGACCTACCCCAACACAATCACTCGCCACACAGGTGCAATTAGTGTAAAGGAGAGGGTGGGAAGTGGGGTGGTGAATCGCTTCTTGTGGTGTATTAACCTACAATCAGATAACACTATGAAAACAATGTTGTATTTTAATTATTACTTTCAACCCAGGTGTTACTATCGTCTCAGGGGTAGAAAAGAAGGAAAGATTATATATTAGCTTGGAGGGAGGATGGAAAAAATAGTGGGGAAAGATATAAAAGGTTTAAAGCCATCCCCCATCGTGCCTGAGCATATTCTAATGTTGATATTCGTGTCACTATCAATATAGTACATTGTGTACTTGACGTCTTAGACTTCGTGACAATCCATAATATTAGAGTGAATTGTTGCTAAAATCTAACATTTATTGTTCGTATTAATATTATTATTTATTAATGTATGACCGGAACATTTTTATCCATGGACATTGAGGATACGTAGGTTAAACGTCAAGCTCATCTATTTTAGCTTGCTGATGACTTTGTGTTTCGAGTCCTAGCCGGTGGTACTAAGGGG
>CABFOW010005600.1:29633-40702 GCA_902141385.1 Timema californicum
GTGTGATTATATTTAACATAAATTCAACACTAATCCAATTTGATGATTGGCGTTGTATTTCAGCCGTCAGCTTTCAAATGCTAGGGTCAACGGAGAATAATTTCAATCCCAGATCTGGATCCACACTAAGTATGTGTATATATTTATATTTAATACGCAAAAGAGCAGATAACGTTGTCTCGCATGGATAGGCGGTGGCAAATGTTACCAAGTCCCTTATTGCACTTTTGGAAACATCCGAGTACACGAAGGGAGCTTGAAACCAAAAGTTCAACAACGGTATTGAAGGGAAGAACATATTTTATGTGGAGTCACAAGACAAAACTATTTAAGTTAGTCTTCTTCAATCGGTGATTCGTGAACCCCAACTGGACTCTTCGTGGATCCCCAGGCTGGGAACTTATTTAAGGTGTAAAATAATAATTATTATTATTAATATTATCACCGCGTCTTACTTCCCGCTCGGGCTATACGCACTTATGCTCATGTGTAATAGTAGGGTAATTGTGAGATGAAATAGAGGGCCTAAAGTTTAACGTGGGATCCGAACCACGGTGGAAGCCTGACATTCCCCACATTCACAAGTTGTGATTAATACACGTCTTGCCAGAGGTGAAGGAAGGGTTTGGTAATCAGATAAATCTGTACCAACACCTTACCCCTAGACCGCCAGGTTACCCAAAATAGTTATTACATCAGCCTGATATTCGAACCTATGATGGTTTGATTGATAGGGGTGAGGATGTCAATGTGGATAGGAGGGAAGGTTAAGGAGATGAGAGTTCCACATTAATTAATTAGGTTTCACGATCCAACCCCGTGGTGCAGTGGTCAGTGCACCGGGCTACGAACCTAGGAGCCCCGGGGTCAATTCCCGGCTGATATCTTGGGTATTTTTCTCTTAAGGAGGATTATCCCAATGGTCACCAGGAGTTGGTAGATTATGTTTAAGACTTCTACTGGCCCACACCTCCATATTCACTAGCCTCTCATCATCTGATTGCGGGAACCTATAGATGACCTCCATAGATGCAACCTGGTCAACGCTCTGTGCCCCCAGAGCGGCGAATAGACTACATACAGGCGACCAAATTTAGATGTCATGTCCTCTCGGCCTGTTACGCTAATAAATAAAATTATGTGATGCATATGAACTTCATTTAATACTGGTCTCCTCATCCCCTCTTAGATTGAGTAGTTAATAAGCCCTGAGTTAGGGTGAGATGGAAGGGTACGCGAGAAAAGGCCAGTGTTTTTGCAGCTTTTATGGCAAAACATTTTTTTTTAGCCAAAGTAGATAAAATAATTATTGTTCCAGTTTAAACATAGATTTTAATTTTCTTCACATGTTGATATCAACATTTGTTGAATGTCTTTAATGAGCATTGTGGTATTATCTAACAAACTTTTTAAATGAAGAGAAAAAGTTTTCATCAAATTCCAGAACACCCATGACAGATATTAAAGAAATTTCGAGGTCCCCATGTAAAGAAAATTAAATTCTATATTTGTTCTGGAGCAATATATTTTTTTTAAATGTTTTGTCATAAAAACTACTAAAACACTGTCTTTATTTCGCGTTTCCTTCTATCCCACCTTAACGATACCAATTAAAAAACAATACTCTTTACGGTTTGAGTTCCTGTTTTACTTACCCCATGGATAGCTAGCTAATTGTCAAGCCAAGCATCGCATGGTTGTGCGACAGCCTGCCAGTTTGAATGGTAAACCCTTAAAGTGAGAGCATAAAAATTGGCTTAACATATTTTTTTTAAATCCAAATTTAAATGTTAAAAAAGGCACATTATTCATCCCAATTTAGCTGTATCAAAGTAAATATTGCCAAATAAAACATAAAGCTGCAATATATGGCTTCATCTTTGTCTAGCATTTAACTTACCGGGTAGTTAGAATCAGTAGAAGCTCTTAAACTGTTTTTTTATACAGTTTACATATACCCGACTAATTTAGAACCAACGGACAAACACGTTGACCTCGCATTGTTTGCTTTAGCTGTGATGGTAAGGTTAGGATTTGATTACCAGTCAGGCCCCCCCATTTGTTTTTTTTCACAACGGTTCCCCAAGCTCTCTCCACGCAAATGCAGGTGCATTTACTATAAAATTCTACCTTCCTTCCAATCCATTACTTTAAAGGGAGTATTAGAGTTGGGCCCCGTGTACCTGTTATGACCTACGTTTAAAAGAGTATCGTCAGTCCCACATTACAGTTGGACCACGAGTTTCTTCTTGGGATTTGTAAACAAGGTGTGTTGTAAAATGTTTTCTCAGGCTGAACTAAAAACAGAAAATGATGGACAGTAAAATACAACAAAATATTAAACTAATCTGACCTAACCTAGTTTAACCCTACTTAATTCAACCTAAACTAGTATAACCTAACCTCGCTTAACCTGACCTAAGCAAGCCTAAAATAATGCAATCAAAAGATTTGTGGGGCCAAACTCATATCCACCCGCAGGTTCGGACTATACGTTTATGTACTATCTACACAAATGTGTTAGGTATGAATAATTTAGAGGATTGTGGCCGCATTTGCGTGCGGACATAGCTGAAAGCTATTGAGGAAAAACCATCCTTAGTACAACCAACCGGAAATCAAACCCTTATCTCCCCGTTATAAACAGTCTAGTCTATTGTAAGAGTGTTGCCTTTAGATCGTTCAACCACCGAAGCAAATTAGAATAAAGATGCTCTGTAGTTCGTGTGTTGATGTAAACATTAAGCTCCTAAAGTGCACGTTTAATACCTCAAATAAAACGTAACAACACCGAAGAGCTCGGTTCGCCATACGGGAAGAAACGCGGTTGTGCCTCTACGACCTCTCACCGCCTCATGTTTGTATGCATGCATGCGAGTATGTGTGTGTACGCGCCGCAGTGTTTCATAAATCTCTCCACCAGATGACAGCAGGGGTCATGTTTTTTCTCTCTCTCTCTCTCTCTCTCTTTCGACGAGTAGAATACGCCCGGCGAAGGTTCGCATGATTTGCTGCCGTCTAACATCCGAGCGGGTGCAACGCATGCACATTATTCACGGGTATCGGCCACTTTCAACTACCGACCTGCGCTCTCCGTGGAAAATACTCGCAAGCCACAAACTTACCGCCTTCTTTCTTTCTCTAACTTTGTTCCCTGTCCGCCCCCCACCCCCTTACCCCCACGGACACCAAGGTTGCTAGAAAACAGGGATCTTAGTTACATTCTGGAAGGTACAAAGAAGATCATTCGTCTCTGACTTTAGAGAGCAGTACATGAAATAAGACTTACGTTCCGAACTGATAGTTCCTTGATTTGTTGAATAAATCAATGTTATTTGAAATGCATAGTATTTAAATTGTAAGGTTCAAATAAAATCAATTGCTAAAATGTTTAATCAATATAAAATCTGGCAGCAATGCACAACATCAAAGCCAGCGACGAGTTTGTTTCACTCAATCCTATTTTGTATCCAGAATGTTGGCTCTAACTGTCCATATGGGCCAGTTTCATAGCTTGAGTACGTCTCAAGTGCAGTGCTATACTAAATACAGAAATATACCTACCTACACCAAAATGGAATAGGCCAGTTTCATATGTGAAATGGCCCATTCCATTAGAGTTTAGGTAGGCGTCATCTCGTATTTAGTATAGCACTGCACTTGAGACGCACCAAGTCTGGCTATGAAATTGGCCCTAAGCCTAGTCCACTACATTCTTGGACCATCACTTTCAACACATAGCGGATTGTTACAAGCAGTTTATCGTGCTAAAACGTGTTCAAAACTCTTTATTGGGAAAAGTTATGCAGAATGAGGGCACAATCAGTAAAAGGATTGTTCGTCAAAGGCTGTTAACTTTCCATAAATTTTGAACTTTTTGTGTTTAATTTTAAGCAGAACGTAAATTCAGGTTACCTTCTTCATGCCACGATGAGAACTTTAAAACGATCCCTCTTCCAGCTCTCTATCTATTCGTTGCAACAAACCACTTAAGTAAGAATTGAGCTGTTACTATTTTATTGAAAGATAGATATTTAATTTACCGATATACAATTATACACATATCATGGTTTCCATGGTGATGCAAACAAATAATGATTGTAAAGATTAGTCACTGCGTGGAGCTCACACAGCAGAAAAGCTAGAAATTCACTAGAACAATCAAATTTTCGTCAGAAGTTACCATTTCACTGAAATAACAAAGAAAGAAAGCTATTGTTATATCTAAAATAACAAATAATATAGTAAATTATATGGGAAGAAATATTTCCCCAACCAAATAAATCAATTCACCATAGTAAAATCCTTGTAGTTGTTCCACAAGCTTGAATATGGATAAAATAAAATGATTCCCCATTAGACCGCCTCCTACAACACCCTATTGTACTCCCTTCTTCCAAATCAGATTTCTGTCCATACATCGATCCTTAGAAATGTTTGTCACAATCAAGCTAGAAGCATAATATTTATGTTAAAAATGTTTTTTTTCCCCTTGTGGATCTTTCATGTCTAACTCGAACCCTTGAATTCAAATATCAATCACGTGACATCCCCAGGGCGGAGGAACGGGAAGGGGACTATGATCAGTAACCTTGAAGCCCTGGTGAAGTTGAGGTGAAAAAGAGGGGTGAGTGTTTAGCCATCGGGACTAATATAACGGTCATCAAAGACGTAATCACGCAATGCGCATGAGCATTCGTGCGTGTTTTGTTTTTGGTTTTTTTTTACCATTTTTTATGGCCGTCATTTGTTTCTACATCAAAATTTTTAAAAAGAAATAAGTATAAAAAATATACATGACAAACAATATCGTGAAAATGATCCCTGAAGGCCTTCCCCTTTCACCCGGCATCATCCCCCCATCTCCCCCCATCACTCTCTAACGATAGAAAGCTGTCTGTGGTTTTGCCCCTTCGTTAGAGTTAGAAAATATATATTAAAAAAAACGTAAAATCACCGGAAGTATCAAACTTATGGCACTCCCTAAAACTTAGAATGACAGATTGGGGTGGGTTAGTTTGAGTCCTAACATATTTCCTTCCTAATTTCTGGTTAAATTAAGGGCTGCGCTTTTTTTATTGGCTCAAATGTTTCTTCTTTTGAAAAAAAGAATGTTTTGACTGACGTTGAGTTTTCCTTTACCTTGAGATTGACATGCCAATGTGTTGTGTAGTGGGACCATGGAAAAAAGAAAGGGCAGTTAGAAAAGTAACTAAAGCTATGTTCATATATTCATGCGTCAACAGCAGCTGTCACTTTTGATAGATCTTATTAAACCTTACAAGGTTATATTAATAATTTAATGAATTATTAATAAAGTTAAACGAAAAATATAAAGTTTGGATTGTATAAAACTTACTTCCTATCAACATCTTAGCATATATGTATATAATATATTAATTGATATTTATGCTCATTTATGTCGATAAACAAGTTTTATGAAATGTAAATTTTTGTTTAGAAATACTTGAAGGTCTGTAGTCTAAGAACTACTCATAGCAAATCATTAAATAGATATATTCTTAAAGGAAATTTCATGACCTTTAAATTTAGTCCTATTCAATTTTCACTTACAACTCACATATTTAAAGGTATTAATTATAATTTCAATGAAATTGTGAGTTGGGCACCATTTTTTTAAATGGCGCCGAATCTACAGGTCAGACAATGATAGAAACTTCAGAATCTTATTCTTCATACTTGTTCATTTCTGTTGCAATTAGTTCCCTAGTAAACCATAATTTTATTAGATTAGATATTCAACAATCCAATTTGAAGAAAATTAAACTCGATGTTTTTACTCGAGCAATATTCGATTTATTTTGACTGATTGAAATAATTTGTTGAACTGTGATACGTTGGACAAATAGTATTACTTAGAAAGTTGGTATTGAATTATTTTCACATAGGTTGGGGTTGATTTTAATTCAGTAGTTTTTGCCATATATTATTTACAATACACCTCGGCTATACACATATCTACACTAATAGGAATGGAAGAGATCCGTAGAATTTTAAAGAAAGTGTACCCGCATTTGCGTAAAGGCAAAGTAGAGGGTTTTTTTGCACCCAAGTCCTACTAACCATTGGTGATATACATATATAATTACTTTAAATGAGTTGGGATGTAAAAGGTATAATCTAGATAAAATGTGTAATTATTATTTTGATAGCTTGAGAGTGGGACACAGTTTAGGAAAAAAATACCTTTCAGTACACCCCAGTGGGATTTTTGTCCCGACCTTCCCTTTACTGGCAAATCGGACAATATGAATGACAATTATTACATTTGCGCACCGATGCGGGTGATATTGAGAAACATTTAAATATAAACTTTTTGGAACACCTGACTTGAATTCGAGCCCCACAGTTCGAGTTACTGCAAAACCCACTATAAATTAGACTAATTACTTTGACTTTATGTCTACTGATTGGTCTATCTATCACATTAATGGTAAAAGGAAACATACATATAGTCCCTAAAGCACAAGAAAAGTCTAGTATTGAAAATATTTTAAAAAATATTTCCACCACTGTAATAGTAAAATGACACGTGGACAGGGTATTCCCCTGGGTCAGGCTAGGCTCTCATATGACTAATCAAATAACAATAATTCATTTAAAAAATTTATAAAGAGTATAGATAATGTATTAATTTAATACATTATTTATTAAACACTGATTTTCGATAAGTACACAAACACTATTTAAAAACTACAATATACGCACATTTTTTGTTCGAATCAGTTAGCAGTTGAAGTCGGCTAAGTTAGAGTCGAACTTATTTACAAATTAAATCCAAGTAATCTTAAGATGAAATAGCTATAAATTAATGTAAACTTAACCAAAACTTTAAGGTAGCTTAGCTACAATATAAGTGGTGATAATTATAAGTATAAGATGAGTCAGTTACAAGTGTGATTTGAATTAGTTGCGTGATTAAGTTAAACTATTAAGTTGAATAAGCTATCTGTAAGCTTAAGTGAAACTAGCAGTAAAGTTAATTCGACTTATTTAGAAGTTGAGTTCAACTCATTTACAAGATAAAGAAATCTTAGTGCCTGTATGAGCAGGAGTTGATTTAGTTTCAGATTCAAGTCAACTTATTTACGGTTTGGAGTTTATTTAGCTACCAGTTAAATTATATTTAATTAAGAGTTGCAGTCTTATTAGTTGCAAGTTTGAAGTCAATTTAGATGCAAGTGGAGGTCGATATACTTAGAAGTTTTAAGTTGACTTAGGTACAAAGTAGTCAATTCAGTTCCTAGCTGAAGTATTCTTTATTGTGAGCTGCAATTGACTAAATTAGAAGCTAAGGTCTTCTTGATTGTAAGATGAGTTGAGTTCAACTTAATTAAAAGCAGAAGTCTTCTTGGTGGTGTATTGAAGTCGACTTAATTACAAGATTAAATATTCCTTGGGGTGAATTGAGGTCGACTTAGATATAAGTTGAAATCTTCTTGGTTGTGTGTTGAAGTCGACTTAGTTAGAAGCTGAAGTCTTCGTGGCTATGGGTTAAAATGGGTTTTACTAGTAGATGAAGTCTTCTTAGTTGCAGGTTGAAGTGTAAGCAACATAGGAGCTTATAAGTTGTGGTTTGAAACAAATTTAAGTAACAGGTTGATGCCGACTTATTTGCGAGTATATGTCGACTTAGTTTAGGGCTAGGGTCGAATCAGTCACAAGTTAAACTCGATATCGGTGGTGTAGGAGTGGTCGTCGACCATCAAGAGGTCTGGCTCGATGTAACGTCTGTGACAGCGCGTATCAGCTTTGTCCCTCCTCCCAGGGATTCGCGACGAGGTCTTCCAGCAGTACTCCAGTACCATGATCTTCAAAACTCCATCCCGGGAGCCCTCCAAGATGACGTGTCGGTTTGTCGCGTCAAACCGCTCCGTGCAAGCCACCGGAAGTTTCATTCCGGGCATTTTGGGCAACACTGGAGCCCAGAACGCGTGTAGCACTCCCATGATGTCTTACTAGCTCCCTGTTTCAAACAACGAGATGTCTCGAGATTGTTTAAAAAATAGAAATAAATGTAGATTTGAAAAAAAAAAGTTTATGGACTTAAAATTTAGGTGGTGGGAAAGTGGCTAGTTAAAAAAAAGTATGCATGGTTGCTGAGTAAGACCCAAACAAAAAAATAACTTGTTCTGATAATTGTTATTATGTTATTGTTGTACGGTTACACGCTTAAATAATAACTACGTTAATGTGCTAGGGGTGGGGAAGATTGAATTTGAAGGAAGTACAACCGCATTTGTGTGGAGTGAGAGTGTATTTAATTTATTTGAGGTATTTAACGTTCACTTTCTGAACTGACTGATTATATCAGCACACGAGTTATAGACTAAATTTAATATAAAACGGACACACCACGCACCCACCAGCCATTAAGTCATCCCTGCGAGAAGGTAAACCCATATTTCACCAATTATAAGCTTTTCGCCATGTCAGGAATCGAATCCGGGACCTTTAGCTCAGTATACAGACATTCTATCGACTGATCTAAGGTATCGGACAGGGAAAATGAAAAATCATTTTGTAAAAATACCCCCTCAATACACCCAAACGTGATTTGAGCCCTATATCCCTGTCATCGGCAGTCTAATCTAACACAAGTTTGACACCTTAGATCATGTGGCCACCGAAGAACGTGTATTTTATTATTAAACTATTTAATGTTCTGATAACGTTACCGATTATTACCGATGAAGAGTATTTTGGTTACACTCAAAAATATTATTTGAAAGTACTTGATATATTTGTTGGTTTAAAAGACTCCACGTTTGACTTTTAATGACGAAGTAGTTTTCCTACGCGCTCAATTGAAAATTGCCGAGGATGGGGAGATCAAGGTTCGAATCTCACTTGGGTGAACTGGAGGTTTTTTTTTCCCAAATGGTTTTCCATTATACCTCCATGTAAATGCGGGTTCACTTTCTCTATTTTCAAACTTCCCAATACATAACCCTTTAGCGTAAATAGCACTTAAGCGTATAACCGAAACGGGTAGTAAGACGCAGTGCTAAGTATTATTATTAATTGAAAAGTGCCAAAGATTGACCGGTTGCCCATTCAACCAGCCACGCGGGTCATCTTACCGTTAAATTGATAGCTTATTTTTGTTTGTTACATTATTTTATTTTCAATCAGCTGGGAATTGTTATATTAGTAAAATTCTCTTGCATCGGTGGGCACTCTGGCCAAGGTGTCAGACCGACCTGATATACATATAACTATGTAATTAAAAGCGTATAACCTGAATAGATATTAATGTACAGTGCATAAATAAATTATAATAGGGTTAGGGAAGGGTAGAAGGGGATGAACACAAACCAGCAAGGTGGTCACACTTGTTCTTTTTTCTTCTTCTCACCAATAATTATGTCCTACCGTAACTTTAATTATTACTGCACTTTCTATGAACATTCAAAATAAACAATTTACATAAAAATTTTAATGAAAAATATTCATTAGTTATGAAGCGGATTAAAATACTTGTTTGGTTACATTTCTTCTTTTAATTTTTAATATTCTTGGAGTCAAAGCATAAATTATACATACTAAACAAAAATCCATATTATGGTGATTTATTGATGGTATCACCAAAAATTTTCCCTCTCCCCCCACCCCTAGTTTTCCCCAAAATTAATAATATTTGGTGAGCAGTATCATAGAATAAATCAAATGTAATTTTTTTTTAATCTCACTTAATTTTATAGAACTTCTTTTAACCAATAAACACTGGCGGGTACGTAAACTCTGATTGTTTATAAGAAGCCCACTTTCGACCCCCAACATTTATAGAAAGTCACTAAAATTTAGACTTCTAGAAATATGTACTATTTTGTTTAGTAATTCTTATAAAGATCATCTAAAATTTTAAAAAAGATTAAAAAAATTCCCTTACGAATTAATGTATAACTTTTCTTTACATTACTAACCAAACTAAGAATGTAAATATATATAAATACATATGTAATATTTTTATTTCTACCATTGTGTCAACATTTGTTTCAATTTTTCAAACAGTAGGCTTCCTATGAACATCAGACTGTAAATAAAGGACTCGGTCTTATCTTATATAGCTCGCAGATGAGGGTAAGCTGAGCTTAGAATCATAGACCTATGCATCAAGGGCTATTTTCCTAAGTGGTTGCCGGGGTCTATTGCAAATACGAGTACATTTCACTAAAGCAATATCTTACTCACCCCTACCCTAATATTGTTTAATATTCAGGTAATCCTGATGGGTAAAAAAGCTTGGGGTATTGTTAAAAACCTTTAATCATAGAAACCTTTTTTACCATACAGGCCTTGTGGTGTGGTTGTCAACGCACCTGGACGCAGCTTAGGAGTCCCATATTCGATTAATGGTTGGTACCTTGGGTATTTCTCCCAAAATTGGAACCACCCCAATGGTCACCAGGCTATGGTTGGTTAGGCTAAATTTATATTTAAGAGTTTCCACTGGTTCCATCCCCTCACACTCACACTCACTATCACCCTCACATCATCTCATCGGGACATGGAAAGATCCTCCACAGAAAGAATGTACGATTAGTACATTCGGGCGTTCCCTGAGCAACTGTGCATTAGTACTGGCTAATCTTTCCACTTTTGGATTAAGAATGACGTAGCCCAGACGCGCAATATTATGATACTATTGTTTTGCCATTAGTTAGTTTTATTAACACCTTACTTATTTTTCTCTAAACTTATGGAATATGTAAAATAATTGGCAACAACATGCAGAGTTTGACGTAAATATTTGCTTGGTTTGGACATTTTTACGACATATCTAAAGTTAATAAAATGGTGATATATTTATTTCTGAAACAGTTTAGGCTATCACTGTAAAATCAATTTGATCCAACTTGCCGCAGTGAGTTTTTTTATAAATATTATATTGCATTTAAATTTAATGCTAAGGCCCAATCTTACAATGTCACGTTAAAGTCCTCGTAACTTAACCGTTTGTAAGGTCTAACCGTTGGTTAAATTTAGCGTTGCGTTTTACAATACTATTTTTATGTGCGCGTCAAATTACGGATAGGTGCCTTCCA